>JAULBS010095655.1:0-16763 GCA_032355785.1 Symmetromphalus regularis | reverse complement strand
ATAAGTATATATATATATATATGTATTATATATGTATATATATATATTAGCCCAACTGATACTGTAGTCCCTCATTATATATATACTTATTAATTAATTATTATCAAACGCTAACAAACCACTTTTTTCATATTTTAATTTTTTATTTAAAAAAAAAAAAAGAAAAAAGTAACTAATGACGCACGGTGATTCATTAACTCACACACGAAACACGATATAATAATAATAATATAATCTATAATTTAATAGTGCCGTATTATATTATAAATTGTATTAATATTATATTATTTGTGCGGTATCATAACACTGTTTCCATAATTACTTAACTAGATGAATGCCATTTTGGTGAAGTTAGTTGTTGATACTATGCGTAAATGGAATAAATACTAGAGTTCCTCATTCGGTTTAGCCATAGATTGGCAGTGTAAACAGTTTTACACCAATTCCTGCACTGAATATTAGCACGAAATTGGGCTGTTTCCCTTATCGCAAGATACCGCATAATTAGCCATTCTAAACCTATACAATTGTTTACAGTATATTCAAGTAAACATATACATATCATATCGATTAGAGCATTTTTGAGTAAAAGTTGGTATCCAGTCCTTTTAACCTATTTTGGGGGTGCTGATTATGAAGAATTAGGATACCAAGCTGAATTTTTAGTTTTTGACCTTCAAAATCGAAAAACAAAATGGCCGCTTCTAATTAAACATACATAAGTATGTTAAAATTATTCCATCTATCACAAAATTTGTACTTTAGGATGAACAAATTTAATTTAAAAAACAAAACGTTTTATAAACAAAATGGCCGCCTGGTGGCTGAAAAAAAATATCAAGATTGCTGTCATAATCTATACAGTCGAACCTGTCTATGACGGCCACTCGTGGGACCATGCTAAAGTGGCCGTCATAGAGAGGTGGCCGCCATATACAAGTCAGATATAGGTCCGGGATTAAAAAAAAATATGTATTTGTCTTAGAACTATTAAGGATCCGTATATAAATATACACAAACACAAAATACTCAAACATATTTAATTTTATTACGTGAAAAATGTATTTAAGAAACAATACGATAATGAAGCACTGTTCTGCAAATGAAAGTCAATGATAATCCTTTAATGTTCACTCACTAAAAAATCACTTATCTTGCTCTGCTTGCACGTATTTTCAACTCGCATGTTTGACACACTTTCCTGAAGTTCCATCACGGCAGTTACAATATCACATTTCCCGTGGAAGAGTCCAAATTCTTTTAACTTATGAACGTATTGTTCTGCGTCTACCAGTGAACACACAGTAGTAGTACTCACACTGTCTTCATCACAATTAACATCCTCTTCTTTTGACTGTGATGGCTCAAAGTTCTCTTGAAGTTCTGAAGTTGGTCTGCTCCAGTTCAAAGATCCTTCCTCACAAGTTGGAATGCTGGCATCAGAGTCGGCCAACTCTTGGAATGTAAAGTTGAACAGCTTCTTTGACTGGGCCAATATAACTAGAGGCAAGTCATCGTTGTTGTCGTCATCAGTGTTGTCATCATTGGTTGCACTAATATTTACTTCAGAATCTTTGAACCCACATTTTGAGAAGCACTTTTGGATGGTTGATGCTTCCACGTGTTTCCAATAAATGGCTTGTAGAATGTTGATTTCTTTCAGAAGCTGTGAACCACACTTGCTCGTATCCTTATCCATGGCAGAAATCACGTGCTGTAGTTGACGTTTCCGGTATTTGAGCTTCATCGTTTGTATGATCCCTTGGTCCATCGGTTGCAATTTGGAAGTGGTATTTGCTGGCAGAAATACTAATTTCATATTACTGAGTTCAGTTGCAGGGTGAGATGGTGCGTTATCAACAAACAATAAAACATTTCTTCCTTGTCTCATCTTGCGGTTAAATCTCCTCAGCCACCACTCAAACAATCCGGTGTTCATCTATGCTTTCTTGTTGTTGGTGTATGTCACTGGCAGAGATTCTGGTGTTTTTAAAACAGCGTGGCTTCTTGCACTTTCCTATTATCAAAGGTACACATTTTTCTCCAGTCATACTTCACACAGAGCCACTGTTAGTCTCTCCTTAGAGCGTTTACTGCCAGCACATTCCTCACCTTTCACTTTAAGGGTTGCCTTTGTTGTGTCCCTGTATAACAGACCTGTCTCATCCATATTGAATATGTCCTTGAGAGCATATCCGTCACACACTACTGGCAACGTCGATTTCCAGTCCTCAACTGCAGTGTCGCTTACGTCACCTCTCTCACCACTTTCTGTACCTGCGACGATATTGTGTCTATGTCTGAATGAATCCAGCCAACCATATGACGCTTTGAAACTCTCCACTTCTAAATCTTCAGCAGACTTTAACGTCTTCTCCTTAATTAACGGACCGTTGATATTTATCCTACGAGCAGTGGCATCTTGGAACCATTTCCAAACTAACATGTTGATATCCTTATTGCCTGTCATTTTCCCCCGTCTTTTTCTGTCAGAGGGCTGATTGTTGTCATAATCTGCTAACACCTCCGCTTTTCTCTTTATACACTACTAACTCCAAAATGTACAGCAATTTTTCTTGCACTTAATTCTCTGCCTTTTTAATAACATCTACCCTCTGTTCCAGTGTCAACGCGATCGGTATGCGGATTTTAGGTGGCATTTTGAAAGTAAATATCAGAAAGAAACTGAAGTAGTAGTTAATTTCTTATAAAGGTGACATGTTTAACTCAAGTTACTTAATGCTAAATACCCTATGAACAACTGCGTTTAATGATCACCGCCGATGATTAGTATATGGCAACTTTAATAGGATTTAAAACACTTGTTAATTAACGAACACAAGCATGCTCTGTACATTATACGGGACTACTGATTACCGCTAATTACAAGTGCGTAAGCTCTAGCAAGATGACTGATAACTTTTATATAAAGATTAAAGGACCGCTGTTTATCAAAGCTAATAAGGAATAAAACATCGAAAAACGTCAAAGGTTTCTATTTATTTATGATTGCCGATATTTCAAATTTTAAAAATGTGATTTCATGTTACATACCTGACAAATATGCAACATATTAGACATCTGTTTCAAAATGTTTGAGCAAAATATTGACAATAGTGGCCAAGATACGGCCATTTATGTATTCCTACCCCCAAAAATGAAAACTACCCAGACGTGTACAATAAGGATTTATTAAGCAATTTTTACTTGAGATGGCTGGACCATCCATCATCAACAAAAGATCTTTTACATGCACTTTTTCAGATAGGATATAGCGAATGGAATTTTCTGTACCCCCAGCACGTTTCAATTAGCTGCTGTAGTGATTGCTGGAGACACCGATGGTACAGAATACGCTCAAATTTCGCGCGAACTCCTAACACTAATTCATCTGTCCGACAATGTTTTCCATTATCCCCTTGGTCTCTGTCTCGTGCAGACATGGTTTTCATCAGAATAACAGCTATGTTCTGGGAAATTGATACGCCAGTATGGCACAGCGCAATGCACCTCCAACCTCACCCCAAGATAAATCATGAATTCCGCGTGAAGTTCTATAGCCAGCTTTTTCTCGAGTTCCCACTCGATATTAATCAATTTAAAGATATCAACGGGTCAACCGGTACTTGAACATTCCTGTACATGTTCAGATAGGTAGATAGTTAATAAGCTTGTCGGTTAATAGAGTCATGTATGTCACGACTGACTCCACCACAATGAACTAATAAGCATCTCCGCGTGACCTCACCTTTTCTGGATCTTAGAAGAATCAAGACAGTGTCAGCCGGAATGGTGCATCCCATAATCCATAGGCAGATCCCGGAGTGGGTGTTATAGGCATAGAGGGATTCAGGAAGTCTATGACCTCTTCGTTCACCAGTTGTCTTTTTTCTATTTTAATTTGGTCGTATCTAACTTTGGACACTTGTAAAATATATATGAATCTATACCCCTTCCAAAATTTATCAACCCGCCCATGAGAGATAAGTATCCCCCTTTTCCCAACATTTTCACGTTTTCCCATTAATAGATCGTAACTTACTTTCGAGTCACCCATCTTTCAACATTAAATATCTTAGTCATCTTTAGACCCCCTTTTCAAACAATCAAGACCCACCCATGCAACATTGAAAGTCAACACAGTAATCAAACCCTCACGAGGTAGAGTGAAAACCAGTAATTTCTGGATGGTTGGATTTAATGTTCTGTGCGTTATAACTAAATAACTGACAATAAGAACACCCATACATATAGGCCCAACTATAGAGCTACGTTTGTAAAACACTGAGAAATCAATAACAAGTAATGAAGCCAACCTGTGCAATAAATCTACAATTACACACCAACACGTGATCTTACCTGTTCGATAGTTACAGGTAGACAAGCAAGCGACAAAACAAAAAAGAGAACAACTTGAGCTGACAGTGGTATGTATGTCTCAACCATTAAAGCGGCCTGGATTCGTTATAATTGTTTACCCTTGCGACGCGTTACTAATGGGAAGTCCCGAACAACTGTCATCCACGTAGTGTGTTTACGTCTTCATTCTTAAATGTGCTGACATCTGTAGGCAGGTATTGAGAGATAAGGAACGATAACTGTTAAAGGTTTAGCGTTGAATTTTGGCAGATTTATGGCTGCCGAGGAAATTTTGAAGTTGGGAGTACTGAAGTTAAGCTGTTTGGATGAAGTGGGAGCACTGAAGTTAAGCTCTTTGGATGAGATTGGGAGTACTGAAGTTAAGCTGTTTGGATGAAGTTGAGAGTACTGAAAGTTAAGCAGTTTGTATGAAGTTGAGAGTACTGAAGTTAAGTTGTTTGGATGAAGTTGGGAGTACTGAAGTTAAGCTGTCTGGATGAAGTTGAGAGTACTGAAGTTAAGCGGTTTAGTTGAAGTTGGGAGTACTGAAGTTAAGCTGTTTTGATGAAGTTGGGAGTACTAGTTAAGCTGTTTGGATGAAGTTGGGAGTACTAGTTAAGCTGTTTCGATGAGGTTGGGAGTACTCAAGTTTAATCTTTTTGGATAAGGTTGGCAGTTCTGAAGTTAAGCTTTTTGGATGAAGTTGGGAGTATTCAAGTTAATCTGTTTGGATGAAGTTGGGAGTACGGAAGTTAAGCTGTTTAGATGGCTGGAATGGAATTTTAGATATTACAGACCCAAAACGTTAGTTAACGTCGACGTTTATATTTGTCAAAATTTTGTGTGGGGGAGGGACTTGGGCGGGATTAACCTACAATGTTGTCATATATATTCATAAGCGATCTAAAGGGGTAAACATGTATATTTATACGTATCTACACAAGAAAAGGAATATAATCCATACGGATCAATATAAAAATGGTAACAATTTTGTTAAACATAGAAACTAGAAAAAAGGTTGAATTTTGTTTTATTAGTACTACAAATAAATAGCGTAGTGGCCGGGGCTGAAAAAAGGCCTTATTGTAGGAGATACCTCTACCGGAGGTATAACAAGCTGAAACTTGTCTCATTTGAACCGTATTGCTGCCTAGCTTTTGAAAACTGAAGTTGTAGTTATTGAAATTCTGCACAACATGGTGAATTAACCCCTTGAGTGCTAGAACATACGAAAAAACCCGGCAACTTTTAATATTTCCTTATTTAATTCAGTAAGCATAAAGAGCATGTAGAATTGTTGAATATTTTAGGGTATTTCTATGTATTGAACAGGTTTCAAGATATTTTAGGGTTTTTAATGCTACTGAAGGAATTAAGAACCCCAAAATACCCCCAAATTTGGCCTTTTTTGACAATGTTTGTGAAAAAATCTTACATTTTCTCCTATTAAATGCTCAGTATAGGTTATAAAAGTATAAAATTTGATTTATTTCATCAGACAGGGTGTGTCATTAAAGAATATGCCAGTTTATCTCTGATAAAATGTTTACAACCTGGTATATTAACCCCTTTTCTGACATGTTCACAGTTTGGGTGAAAATTCTATTTTTTCTAAAATCAACATCTTTGATGCAAAAATGAATGGTTAACATGGAAAATTGTGGAAAATATCAAGGTTAATATTAGAAACTGAGATTATGCAAGGTGTTTCACAGAGATTTGTCATTAAGGGGTAACAAAAACCCAAAATACCCCCTAATTCAACATTAAAAAAAAAAGTATAGTGGCCAAGACCGAAAACTATGAGTTCACCCCTATAGGTGGTATAAAAGTTGAAATTGGTCTCATTTGAACCGTTCCTGGCTGCCTAATGTTTGAAAATTGAGGTTGTTGTTGTTAACATTCTGCACAACATGGTGAATTAACCCCTTGAGTGTGGGAACATAAGCAGAAAAAATGCAATTTTTTATATTTCCCTATTTAATTTAATAAGCATAAAGTACATGTAGAATTGCTAACTATTTCAGGGTATTTCTATGTATTGAACATGTTTCAAGATATTTCAGGTTTTTTTTAATGCTCCTAAGGGGGTCAAGGACCCCCAAAATACCCACAAATTTGGTAGTTTTTTGCAAATATTGGAAAACAAACCTCTACGTTTTCTCGTATTAAATGTCCAATATATGTTATAAAAGTATGATTTTTATTTATTTCATCAGGCAAAGTGTGTCATTAAAGAAAATCAGCATTTTGATGAAAAAATGAATTGATAACGTGGAAAATTGTGGAAAGTATCAGGGTTACTATTAATAACTGAAATTATGCAAGGTAGTTTGATGCTGCCAAGGGGTAAAAGATCAATGAAATACACTGAATTTTATTATTTTTTCCAATTTTGGGCCAAAATCTTATTATATTTTCATTTTCGTTGATATTTCATGTTTTTCAAGATATTACATTCGGTTTGTTATTAGCAGAGGTTTTAAGAACCACAAATGGTAGCATATGTACTGTATATAAATGCATAATTAATAATGATAATGACAGTTGGAACGTTCTCTGTACCATGATATTATTAGTTTAATGAAGACATTGGTGCATTGTCACTCCTTATTATTTGTTATAACATCATGGCACCTGTCGTTAAGCCCATTGAACAGGTGGTTTCTTAAAATTAACAAAATATGTTCCCATAATAGAAGATAAGATAATAAATAGCTAGCATGTTAAAATAATGTGATGTATACATCATGTACATGGTATATGCATGGCCAAGGGGTGCCACAAGTTAAAGTGCTCTGCATGCCCAGTAGCTACATAATCAGACTTTAAATGAGACAAACCATTCATAAGAAATTCAAAACCTGATAGAGTAAAAGTTGTTCTTCGAGCTGCAGAAATACGTTAGGACACTGTGCATGAGAAGTTGTCCAAGATCAAAGACAGTATTTTAAATCAGTGTTACTATTAGATACCATAAAAAAAAAAAGTTTGGCATCATATCTGAAGTATGTACAAAATAATCTTAGTGGTTCTGCGAATAATACGGCTGACAATGCTGGTAATGTGGCTGAGAGTGGCATGTAACATTCAAATTAATGAATAGGGTGATTATGAATCAGGATGTTGTGATGTTAAAAATCAAGTCTTTCCAAAGATGCTGCAGTGACACAGTCACGAGTTGAAGCTATGGTGGCAGTGGTGATTTCTGATAACCTTTCTATACTTTTGTATGATTTCTCAAAGATGAAACAATCAGTTCTTATATTAAACATGGAAGTGTCTGTATGCAAGATTCGGGATGGACCATTCTCAGTCGTATCATTCGCAAAAGATTATTGTGTACATACTTCAGATTATTTGCGGTTGTATATGATGCCATACATTTTTTATGTAACAAATGCACGTAATATCTCGAAACATGAAATATCAAGGAAAATGAAAATAAAATAAGATTTTGGCCCAAAATTGTAAAACATAACATTTAGGGTATTTCTGTAGTCTTTTACCCCTTAGCAGCATCAAGCTACTTTGCATAATCTCAGTTTCTAATAATAACCCTGATATTTTCCACAATATTCCATGTTATCAATTCATGATTGTATCAAACTGCCGATTTTACAAAAATGAAAATTTTCACTCGAACTGCAGACATTGCACAGAAGAGGTTCATTTTCCAAGTTGTGAACATTTTATCATAGTTTAACTGACATATTCTTTAATAACACACCCTGCCTGATGAAATAAATCAAAAGTAATACTTTTATAACATACACTGGGCATTTAATACAAATTGTTTTAGTTTTATTTCCAAAATTTGCAAAATACTACCAAATTTGGTTGGATTTTAGGGGTTCTTAATCCCCTTAGGAGCATAAAACCCATTGAAATATCTTGAAACATTACATAGAAATACCCTGAAATATTTAACAATTCTACATGTACTTTATGCTTATTGAATTAAATAAGGAAATATTAAACATTGCTTCTTTTTTTCTTATGTTCCCACACTCAAACAGTTAATTCATCATGTTGTGCAGAATTCCAACAACTACAACCTCAGTTTTCAAAAACTAGGTACCCATACGATTCAAATGAGACCAGTTTCAGCTTGTTATACCATTGGTAGGGGTGGACTAAAAATTTTGGTCTCAGCCATTACACCATTTTTTTAAAATGTTGAATTTGGGGGTATTTTGGGGGTCTTTAACTGCTAGATGCCATAAAACTCCGTGAAACACCTTGCTTAATCTCAGTTTCCAATAGTAACACTGATATTTTCCACAGTTTTCCATGTTAACCATTCATTTTTGCACCAAAGATGCAGATTTTAGAAAAAAATTGAATTTTCACCCAAACCGTGGACATGTCAGAGAAGGGGTTAATTTACCAGGTTGTGCATAAAAAAAACACCTGAAATATCTTTAAACATACTGGGAAATATTCAACAATTCTACATGTTATTTATGCTTATTGAATTAAATAAGGAAATATAAAAAATTGCCATTTTGTCTTATGTTCCAGCATTCAAAGGGTTAATTCACCATGTTATGCAAAATTTCAACAACTACAACCTCAGTTCTCAAAAACTAGGCATACATACGATTCAAATGAGACTAGTTTCAGCTTGTTATACCTCCGGTAGGGGTAGACTCATTTTTTTCGGTCTCTGCCACTACACTATAAGCACATCGGAGTTGATGTCCCTGGCCAAACGACAAATTTGGAAAATTTGGCAAAATGAGTGGGACCACAAAAAGGGTTCGTGGCATTATAACATCAAACCCAAAACTGCTGACCCAGGATCTCTCTTAAAATCTGTGAAAGATACAAAAACTCTGGCCCGACTGAGAGTAGGAAAATCGTCAGCATTGAGGATTGGAAAATGTCTAATCAAAATTACCAAATCACCTAATTGTAAAACCTGTAACCAGGTAGAAGATATGGCCCATTTTTTAATGCATTGTGAACAATTTAGAACTAAGCGTCATATATCTTAAAAGAAACTCTTTCAAATTTAGGACTAGCATTTACTGCTACCAATCTCCTCAACCCGAATAAACAAAACAGGACTGCTGTTACTAAAGCAGTTCTGATTTTTGTAAATGCCACGAAGCCTGATATCTAAATTCACTGGGATATTTTAATATCTCACCTGGGGCCGCCCCATGCGAGAATCTGACCCTTCCTGCATATAAAAGCTAGAATGTGCGTGCTTTATCCTCCGTCGCGGTAACTTGGATGCAGGAAGAGCAAGCCAATATAGCCAAAAGTCATAATGGGGCTGCCGAATATCATGTCTGTTCCTTGTTAATAAATTAAATCATATAAACAACAATTTCTATAATTTAAATTAAACAACACAGAGAACGCGGGTTGTCTCCCTTGAGATTATCTCTCCTCTCTACTATTCCTTTACTTATTTTTTATTATTTTTTTTTAAATCAATAAACCTATTGGCACAGTCTTTATAGTTAATTTACGTTAACAGCCCATCGCGACATTTCAATATTACGATTTCCGGCCCGAAATGGAGGGGTGGGCGTATATTCTTTGTGTATATAATTTTATTTTTCAGTGTTTTAACTCAAATAATAATGTCACTGCCAGGTATCTTTAGGATTTGTTTTAACACAATGAAATTTTAAATATATTGTTTTAAATCATAAAATTACCTTTCATACTTAATCTTTTATCTTGGCATGTTTTTTATTTTTATTTTTTTAAATAGTCCTAAATCATGGCTAGTCTGTCTGTTAGCAGCAGTGTTAAAAATTCGTTGCTACAGCCAGCTATCCAGGTGGGTGCATCCATGGATACTCTGTCATAATTATGTATTATGCCGGACGTCCGGGGTTGCATACATTAAAGTGGTGGCTGCATCTTGTAAATGGCGTTAGGAAAACTTTCACCTCAACATGGGACGGCGATACATTTTGCATCACCTCTGGACCAGACGTAACCAGCTCCAAATTCAACCAATCAATCAACATCTACTTACCTCGCAACACCTTTATCTACAACTTCAACCTTCGGAGAAGAAATGGCACTTCTATCTGCTTCAAATCTTTTCCTTATCTGTGACCAACGTGGGGAGGCTCCGATGAGCGTACTGGCGATCGGGGGTTGGTGGGTGGATGGGTTGGCGGCCTTCCTTTGGGGAAGGAGGGACGGGGGCGGGTCTGTGCTAAGGGCGTAGGCAAATTGCATGGTGGGCATGCCCCCCTCACCCCTTCGCCTTAGACGGGTAGCGGCATCTGATCCCCGGATCAATGGGAAGCTTTTAGGTTACTCCCCAGGGGAACACCCACTCTCCTTTTGATGTCCATACCTCCTGGTCTTTTTACCGGAGTTTACTTGGGGTCTTCTAAATTTAAAATTATCTCCGGTTTTATATTTTATTATTTAGACAGACCATCAAAATTTAATTAACCTCTCGTCATCTAAGTTCAAAATTTATTTTAGTGTAGGACCCCTATTTATCCACAAAAGCAGTTAATTAACCACCAAGCTACCTCCACTCTTTTCTACCCTTTCTCCCGGGACCCAGTGTCCTTGTTTAAAGACATTGGGCCCGTGGCTAGGTGCCCGAACCAAACTGGACGTGGGCACATCTCAAAAATACTTCAAGTCAAGTCAAGATCCAATGTCCAACCTTGATTCCTGCCAGCTTCAAGTAAGTCGTCTTTTTTTGTGCTGTCTAGTGTAAATTGTATTATTATTTGAGTATTATTATTTGCATCTGTGCTTTATATGCCTACTTTCTTTTCCGCCTCTGTATTCGTCTTGCTCGAATATTTTTCTGTCCTTCAAACTATCAATTATATCCTATTGTGCATGGGCGTAAATCCCGGGGGGGGGGGACGGGCGGAGGGGGGACACGTCCCACAACTTTTTGACAGGGTGGGACGCCTATATAATTATCCCCCCCCCACTTTTTGCTTAGAAAAACTGAAAATTTCAGTGAAATCGCAATTAAAATGCCTAAATAATAATCTTTACCAGTATTTCTCTTTATTGTATCAATGTAACACTTAACCATGTCTTCTTAGCGCAAATATACCAAAGTACTCAAGTGGTCTATAATGTTGCGTAGAGGGGGGAGGGCGGCGGCATGGTTCGTCCCCCCACTTTTTGGACAAGGGTATGTTCCGTCCCCCCGTCCCCCCTCACTTTCAGGAACGGATTTTCGCCCTTGATCAAATGCACGTACGTTTTAGTCGTAATCAATAGTTAGTGCAAAAAGCCCCTTAAATTCAGTGGGATTTAATTAAAGGTATATTTCATATTTCAACATAAATATTATTAGGAGGACTGCTACAAATTCCTGAGATATCGATTTTTAAATATTTCCTTGAGAATTGTCCCGTATTTGTCTTTAAATTGCTTTAATTAAATGTATTTTGTCCTCTGTATATAATTCAATGAAGAATGAAATGGGCTCTCAAGGTTTTATTTGTCATTTTAAAGTATATCAGTGAATTGGTAGTAATTTGTTTGAATTCAAATAACATTATACTTCATCTTTCAACATAAATATTATCAGGTGGACTGGCACAAATTCTTTTCGGACACATTTTAAATATTTCTTTATGAATTATCATTTATCTGGTAGTTTATTGTTTTATAGCTAGCTAGCTATTTAAATTTGAATATCATGTTCCTCTAAACCATTACATATAAATGCAGTTTAGACTTTACCTGGACATGATTCCAGTTCACAAGCCTTAAATTCCGTTAACTTGGCACTTCCCTTACATTCTTCTCCTCCATTTAAAGGTTTCGGATTTGTACAGGATCTGCTTTTTATTCGAGTGTGTTTTCCATCTCCACAGGTTACAGAGCAACTAGTGAAATTACTCCATTCAGACCAATCAGTCCAAGCACCATTAACTGAAAATAATCACTAATACTGAATATTTGCAATTAAATGCTAATTGGAAATAGCTCATAAACAGGGCCCGCGGAGAGCATTTGAAAGTTGGGAGCGGGGATGGAGTAGGGTGGGGCACTGAAAAATAGATGACCGAAGGGCAGCGGCGTTCCTGCAGAAACCCCTTATACTTGTAAAATTCTCCGGATTTCGGCCACTTTATTTTGTCACCGAGCCTGAAAATATGTTTATTTAGCCAAAAAAATGTTTTAGTGATCTTCTCCGGGGTGCCTGATAAATCCAACTGTCAAGCATAAAGTTTTAAGGGTGGGTTTCCGGAGAACTAGGGATTTAAATCCACGAACGGTCGAACCAAGAATTAGTTGCTGAAAATAAATACATGTAGTACAATTGTAAATGGTTTAAAACATTCTTAAAATAAACTATACAGTGTACCAGTGCTGTTGGACCTATTCCGGTGGGCCTGATTTATGAAACACAAATACAATAATCTACTGACACACCTGGGCAAACCTGCGTGTTGCAGAACCTGGGTTGCATGTCAACAGAAGGTCCTTTACAAGATGTTCTTCCGCGTCCAGTAAAAGACTCTGAACAGGTTCGAATTCTTCCCCTTGATTGCACTCCACTTCCACATGTTTTGGAACACTTGGTGTAATCTCCCCATTGTCTCCATGTGGACCATACTCCAGCATCTATAAAACAAGATAAAACGTTCACTTTTATTGTTTTTGTTGGTTTTCTTTCGTTTAACAACACCACTATAGTATTTTGTTAATTACTTTAGTGTGTGTGAACCTAGGCGAAAAGGGACTAGACTTTTAAAAATAGCAAAAAAGCCCTATGTTCCAGTTTTTTCATTACTTTGTTAAGTAATAATTAAAAATATTACCCATCCACTCGTATCTTAAAATCAACAATATCGCACAACGGTAACATAATATGCAGACGAGATTATTACAATGTGGGGTAATTGTATCCATTTTAACATTCGAAACATGTCGGTCATTTCCAGTAATATTCGTATTTCGTTCATCGATTTTGCTTTAATAAATAAATCCTTGCAAATTTGACATTGATATTAAATTATGATAAATATATTTATAAAATAATAACCACTTACCATAAATCATACATTATACAAATAATTAGCTAACACCCCCATTTTTATACGGATATGTCTGACGTCTGCAGAATATCAAACATGGCGTTCAAAATAAGCCCGCTAAGAATATCGGAAACTTTACTTTTGACTGGTATTCAAACAATACAGTATCAATGGACACAGCAATCTAGACAACAAATATGACATTTTTTATTTCGAAAAATATCAACGTTAATGAGGTAAGTTATATAATATTATTTAGTTTTTATTCATCAAAATCCATGTTCCAACTAGCGTAAATAGAAACGTTAATTTGTTCAATTGATCGATTACTTAAAAGAACATTGTGGTATAAAACATGTTGAACATGAAAAGTAACAAGGGCATCCATCAACAACTACGAGGTGTGACAAAAAAGAAACGTGAATTTGGCTGCTCATAACACGATTCAGCAGCCACACACTAATGAAGTACATCGTAGTGTTGCCCAACATCTCATTACTGTATGAGAAAAACAGTGCTTTAATTGACTTATTATCCTTCTTTTTAAAGGTGTGTTTCTAGCTCCTGTCGTGCCCTTTGTTACAGAATGAGTCTTGAGCAAAGGACTGGCATCAAGTTCTTGGTTAAATAATTGGGAAAATCTCCAGCATAAACCCTTGCCATGCTCAAGGATGTGTACGGGGAGCATACAATGTCCCGTACACATGTCTATGTGTGGCACAAGGTGTTCAGGATGATGCGGGATAACGCGGAGGATGACTCAAAAACAGGACGTCCTTCAACAACAAGAAATGATGCCAACATCCAGAAAGTCGAGGATCTGGTACGCAGTGATCGGAGACAGACGATCAAAATGATGGCTGAGCAACTGGGATTGAAAAGGGAGTCAGTGAGGTCCATCTTATTGGAAGATTTTGGGAATGCAGAAGATTTGCGCGAAGTTTGTGTCCAAGAATCAAAAGACCCACTCTTAGCATCCGCCAGTTCTAAATTTATAAAAGTAGGGTTTAATGTATTCATTCATCCAATCATGCACATTCATTAAATATATTTTATCACCTTTGTAAAAATGGATCATCATTTTGTTTTTCATATTTATAAAGAGTTTACATATAAATGTATTTTTGACTATAATTATCATTGCTTTTATCTCATGTTACAGGCTTCTTTGTACCTTCGCATATGCCTTTATTGCAAGGAAGTGACTTTCTTTCGGAGATTAGGCCATTACATTTTAATCCTCCAGAAGAAGGTTTAGGGTCCGTGCAGGTTCTATAGCGGTACTGACTCATTTCTCCGCCACCACACGATTTGGAGCAGTTACTAAGTGATCCCCATGCTGTCCATTCACTCCACCCACCATTTACTTGTAAACAAAGAAACGAATGCTTATTTTTATGCTATTATAATATAATTACCAATTAAAGTTGGCAAGCATTTTATCAATAATTATCAGCTTCAAAACAATCATAGAAGTGGCAGCGACTGTTTTAGGAGAAAAATTGCTCAACGATCAACGGTACATCTTGCATTAGAGATGACGTCACTTGGAAACGCATGTTTGGAAATACTAAGTAGTACGTATATCGTGGGCTATTTTATCGATACACTGGTATACGTAGCAGCATATGTACACGAGATGCGTTACTAAACGCAAAAATAGATCTTATTTTTAAGAACAACACTATCGACTTCATCACTATCAACTTCAACATTATCAACGTCAACACTGTCAACTTCAACATGATCAAGTTCAACATTATCATATTGTTATTATTATTATTATTTTGTATTTATCCAAATATATTCTGTTTATTTTATTAATAACTTGTTTTCATAACAAAAATGT
Organism: Symmetromphalus regularis; assembly: GCA_032355785.1. NCBI lineage: Eukaryota > Metazoa > Mollusca > Gastropoda > Neomphalida > Neomphalidae > Symmetromphalus > Symmetromphalus regularis. Next base: position 1,553 of record JAULBS010095655.1, on the reverse strand, counting down.
GTCATTGTTCTGTGGAAAATTCTATTTTATGGTTCAAATGGTGATCACCAAAATTGTCTTCCAAAAACACAAGTGACTTACACAGTGATTGTCGTGAATTTTATTATAAATTAGAAGAACATGGAAACATTAATGAGAACAAACAATATTAATAAAATAATTTTAGAACGTTTGTCATTATACGACCCAGAGGTACATATTTATAACTATAGATACAATAGTGCAGATACAAGTGTCAATTTGAAACATGAGAGAACAAGATATCAAATTATCACTGGAAAGTGTTTTGTTTATGGTACTGAATAACATAGCATCATTAATAAAGTTTAATCTGAAATTAAACCTTTTAAGCTAGTCCCATTTCTGTTGATTTAGCCAAAATCGTTCTTATACCTGTATATACCCAAAGATTTTTTTTATACAGTAATATTATTGATAGCAGCATTGACTTTATGGTTGTTTAACGACACCCATGCCATTCCCCCTTGCCCTCCACCCCCAGCACAAAAAATACATATCGGCTATTGGGGATCATGTTATAGTTAACTTAAATATCTTAAAATAAATCAGTGCATTGAATTGATTTACAATAAGATAAACTATAAATAAGATTATTGTAAAAACAAAATAAAATTCAATACAGTTATGAAAGAAAAGTAAATTTATTATAAAAAGTTGTCTCTTTTAAGTTAAAAATTAATGAGTTGTGAAAGGAATCGAAATTATTCCATCACACCTTCATAACTAAATACATTGTTTCTAACAGGATGTAGGTGAGGACACTCCACCAAAATATAACATATTTAACAATAGCGATCCTGAGAACAGTGAAAAATTACAATTATTCAAAAGAGTTTCCTATAAACAACTTGTGACCAAGACCAATAGACAGAAAGAAACCTCGTTTCAACAACACTTCAATTTACTCTTAGCAACACCTCTTGATGAATTTCACTATTTTTTCCAATGTCCATATTTTATTAATCAAATTATACTTAGATGAATACTTCTGGGACGGGTCAAATATGTTTAAATTGAGACAACTTTCTTTTCTCCAAAATTATCAGTTATTTAAAATATATGTAATTTCATTCAAGAAATTAACTCCATGTTCACAGGTATTACAGAAAAATTGAGTTTGAAATACTGTACATGTTTAATTATATATTATCTTACAATGGCATGTCTTTAGACTGTTGTTTCTTGGAATAGAATGTAAATGTATGTGTATATTGGTGATTATACGTAAAATGGCAATATTCTGTCCCTAATTTTAAGATACTTCTATTTTTTATATTATGCAATCAAATTTGAAATTTTACTGAAATAGAGAAAACATAGGAAATATTGTACAAAACAATGACTAAAGTGATGTATAGTGTTATTTATATTGTGTTTGCGTTTAATAAACAGACCACATCCTATATTTTTTCCTTTTCCCTAAGCTCCCTATGCTTTCGATTTTTGCTGATAATCAAATATTCGGAAACAGTTTTAAAAACTAATTTTATTTTTAGATAGGTTATAGTTCTATGTTTAATGTTTTATAATAT
>JAULBS010095644.1:0-16763 GCA_032355785.1 Symmetromphalus regularis | reverse complement strand
TTTAGTTATTATTGTTTAAATGTGTATGTGTATACATTAAGATTAGATGATTGCAAGTATTTAGTTATTATTGTTTAAATGTGTATGTGTATACATTAAGATTAGATGATTGCAAGTATTTAGTTATTATTGTTTACATGTGTTTGTATATCAGCTGCTCATGCACTGACACTGTGCTTATGTTTCAGGCCCACGAAATCAGTACAACACCATCACAGCTTTCATCGATGCCTCCAACGTCTACGGCAGCACTGATTCTGAAATGGCGGCACTGAGATCAATGACGGGAGGTAACGTTTAACAGTCAACATTTATTTTTCCATTTCAAAAAAATTAATGCTCTACAACATATATATAAAAAAAAATATTGTATGTGTTATCTTTACTAATCTCTTCCTGAAAATGTATTTCTTCTTCTTATATATTTTTTTTTTATAACAACAAAAACTACTGATATAAACGAAGTTGGACTGGCTAAACAATGTGCTAGTGTCGTATAACACAATTATATTCCTTTCATGTTGGATCTATCACATCACATTTACTGATGTAAACAAATAATAGACGGTCTCAGCCATGTATTGGGGTATGATTAAAACATTTCCTGGCTCTTCTATTATTTTGACATGTTTTTTTCTGTCACAACAGGTCGGTCTACTTTTGATTAAGGCAAATGATACACATGCTGAATCATGTTCTGGCGTGTCGTTAAACAAATAGTCCATTAGTTTTATTTGTATTACAACATATCTACTCCTGTTACAGACAAATGATTATGCTGTATTTGTGTATTTATACTACTCCTGTTACAGACAAATAATTATGCTGTATTTGTGTGTTTATTTTTGAGGTTCTTGTATTTTGACCTCCTTTTTTTAAATTATTATAAAAAATAATTATAATCGCTTTGCGTTCAGGACAGGCTAGCACACGCGGTCGCTATGTAGCAAATTTACTGATACCAAACTAGGTTTAACATGAAGCGTAAAAACTAGTCTGGCTAGCAATTTTATCCTGAACGCAACTCAGGTCAGCATCTCATGACAAATGACACTGAATAATGTTTTGATGCATTAGTAACCTAATATTCCCTTGCTGTTATCATGTTTTGACTTTTTTCTATCACATTAGGTCAAATGAAAGTGGAGAAAAATGATAACCAAGATGATATGTTACCAAACCTTAACGAGACCGACTGTTTGCTCAACTCTACAGACAGTGCAGACTACTGCTTCACTGCTGGTACGTGCTTAGAAATAATCAACATTTTATCATATCGTTCTATGTGTTATGATGTATAAAACTACAGTCAAGCGTTCTATGTGTTATGATGTATAAAACTTAAGTCAAGCGTTCCATGTGTTATGATGTATAAAACTACAGTCAAGCGTTCTATGTGTTATGATGTATAAAACTTCAATCAAGCGTTCCATGTGTTATGATGTATAAAACTACAGTCAAGCGTTCTATGTGTTATGATGCATAACACTTCAGTCAAGCGTTCTATGTGTTATGATTTATAAAACTAGACAAGCGTTCTATGTGTTATGATGTATAAAACTACAGTCAAGCGTTCTATGTTTTATGATGTATAAAACTAGACAAGCATTCTATGTGTTATGATGTATAAAACTAGTCAAGCGTTCTATGTGTTACGATGTATAAAACTAGTCAAGCGTTCTATGTGTTATGATGTATAAAACTAGTCAAGCGTTCTATTTGTTATGATGTATAAAACTAGACAAGCGTTCTATGTGTTATGATGTATAAAATTACAGTCAAGCATTCTATGTGTTATGATGTATAAAACTACAGTCAAGCGTTCTATGTGTTATGATGTATAAAACTACAGTCAAGCGTTCTATGTGTTATGATGTATAAAACTAGTCAAGCGTTCTATGTGTTATGATGTATAAAACTACAGTCAAGCTTTTTGATAGTTCATCTCAAATTCATTTTCACAAAGCTTTTATTAAATTAAACTAAATAAACTTGAAGTAATGTGTTTCCACTAATACCACGGCGTGCATTTATGATGCATATTTACGCGTTTTGTTGAGAAGTGATAATTAGTTGATGTATTATAACGGGAATGTATTTTTTAATTAGGTGATTCAAGGGTGAACGTGTTTCCTGGGCTGAATGCTCTGCACACGTTGTTCATGCGAGAACACAATCGTATTGCTACTGAACTAGCCAAATATCAAACCAGCTGGGATGATGAAACTCTCTTTCAAGAAGCCAGGAAGATAGTTGGCGCTGAGATGCAAGTCATAACATACAAGTAATATTTATATCAATTTTCTTTGTTAATATAATTACATCACAAACTAAACCAACGAACACATTTTTAACGTCATCAAAACCATATCTTTGTGCAGGGCAGTGTACATGGGAAGTATAGGCAAAGTCGTGAAAGGTTTAAAAAATCTAAATAGTAACAAAACCTGGGTCTGTCTTATTGCCACTTCTAAAGTTAACATTTTAATAAAATCTAAACTCCTGTATGCAGATTGTATGGTTTTACCATAATGGAAATGACTTCAGACGTTATGTAAACCCAAGTTAAGTCAAGACATTAAAATAATTAGAAGCACGGGTCTAAGTACATATATATGGTCAAGATAATATTATTCCTTGAAACGTTGTAACGGAAACTAGTCTTTGAATGTTTTGTGCACATATGTTTACTTCCATAGCATACTTAGATATTAGCTATGACCATCATATTTTGTTAAAATTAGGGTACATGCTACCAGGTCCATTGTTTTCACGAAAATAATAATATTAGTCGATGATGCTTCATAACATTGTATTTTTCATTAACATAATTCCATGTTATACTTAGGTGTCTTTTAGAATTATCGAAATTTTTACTATTCGTACAGTGAGTAATAATTTTCAGAACCACTTCCCCCAAATTCGAACACATAAAAGTTTATTTTTTTAAACGATTTCAATCAAAAGTTTAATGATAGTCCCGAGCGAACACTACGTACGAATAGGAAAATATCAATAATTGTGAACTCTTTACAGACATTGGCTACCTCGTATCATTGGCGATGAAGCAATGGCAACGTACGGATTGGAAGACGGGAACTATGCCTACGACTCCTCTTTAAACCCGACTCTGTATAACGTATTCGCCACAGCAGCGTTTAGATTCGGCCACACCATGGTTCCCGAGACCGTGGGTATAGATGGAACAGACTACAACATTGTGGATATGTACAACCGGCCCAAATTCGTGCGTGACAGTTTAGATGGCGTCGTTACCGGTCTGCTTAATACAATGATGCAGAGAGTGGATGCATGGTACGTAGAAGGAATGAGGAACAGTCTGTTTGAGACTGATTCTTCCAGTGGATTAGATATTGTATCACTGAACATCCAGAGAGGTCGTGACCATGGGTTACCTTCCCTGAATGACTGGCGAGAAAAGTGTGGTCTGAGCAGTATTACAAATTTTACTGGAGGAGACTTTGGAACTCGTCCTGGAAAGGATCTTGAAAAGATTTATAAGTAAGTAAACTGTAATATTTTAAATTTTTAAATAGATTTCTTTCGAAATCAGTATGAATTAAAACCTGGAATTCCTTCAGACATGATGATGAGTCTCCGTGGTCCTATGACAGAATATCGGACTCTCAAGGTGAAGACAGTGGTTCAAAACCTACTGGAGGTTAGCTCACACTTGACTACATGTAAAACTTACCAAATGTTTGTCATCCAATAGTCCATGATTAATATATAAATCAATATCCTCTTGAGGTGCTAAAAAAAGTAAAAATAAAAAAAATAAAAAAAAGTATTAAAAGTGATTTAGGTAGACTCTAAGTGAACAGGAAAAACTCCTTACATTGTTTAATCAGCGACTATTAAAACATACAGTATTTGCGATATATATATATATATATATATATATATACACACAAGGCACAACACATTTTTTTCACTTAACTAGCAAAATGATTAGCAATTTTGGTAAAATGTGTAGCAATACTTTCAAACAATTCGCGGGCTTCTTCTAGCTGAATTCTAACTGTGCAGTGTCATCAATTCATTGGCATTATAGTAATGTAGTGATCTCAAGGAACAATTCATTAAAGACCATAAAAACACCAAAAAAATGGCGTTTCGCATTTTGGTTTGAACAGATAATTTTGACTCGCAGTTCTTTTTTCTTCCATCGCAAATTGCGATGCGACACCGGTTATTTTGTGCCTTGATATATTGATATATATATATATATATATATATATATATATATAAACCATACCGCCACATAGGCCATTTTTGTCTACTGAGTGTCATCAAATAATTTGGTCTTTTGAACAGTATTAAACTATTAAATGTACTTTTTTTTTAAATACAACAGTAGTACAGATGATGTAGATTTGTATTCTGGAGCGATATCAGAAAATCCAGTCACTAGTGGAATTGTCGGTCCAACATACGTCTGCCTACTGGGACAACAGTTCAAAAACCTCAAAAATGGAGACCGATATTTCTATGAAACTACAGACACAACCACAGGATTTTCGGACAGTACGTATTAACTAAAGCGTTCTGTTAAGCCAGTGTTTCGAGTTGTCCTGCTTTTGGTAATCTATGCACTTTCACCCTGGCAGGCCCGTAGGAACGATTTTGGGAGGTGGGGCGGGCACTGACGGATCAGGTACAAACTCTAAATCAGATTTTGGTTACAATGGCAAACATTAATGTGTAAAAAAACGGCTCACAAGTGGGCGGGGTACGTGTCCCCGGCCCCAAGTTCCAACGTCCATGCCTAGTCCCGAACTGCGCACTTTCACTATTTCGCTCGATTACGAACACCAGGATTACTACAAACAAGCTGGATGTAATAAAACTGCGACAAATTGGAATCTCTATGTTCTCCCACACGTTTACCTTTTATTTATAAAATAGTTTATCACCATATATACACATTATATTCCAGAGGTGGATCCAGTAAATGTTCAAAATATAGTGTTATAAAATTCCATACTCGTAAAGGGATCGAAATAATTTAGATCTAATTATGATGAAGAGTAGTGGGGTCTGGATTTCTGTTTGAACATGAAATAATAATTTATGTGTTGAGGTTGACCTGTTAAATATTGTTCTTGCTAGATCGAAGTGATTAGCATGTAGTCACATTCTAAAATATTAATGGTATTCCGATTAATCGAGTTAGTGGAACATTGCTAACTGTGACCATTTAATCATTTAATTGATCGATTAAAACTATGAAATACTTACCTTCTTGTTCCGTAGTCATTTAAGCACTGATTATTAAATTAATTATATCGTCTTATGTTCTGTTCAACTAATCGTTCCACGATTGATTAAAACCAAGTATAATTACAATAAGCTATTTCCAAGGGCATTTGAGCACTGATATAATGGTCATATATTAAGTTTACAATTACTCTTCATTTAAAACTGTTGCATGCTCTGTGGGAAATCTTACCAGTATTTGTTTTATTTTGGGTTAAAATATCTGAAATCATAAGAATGTGTATTTTTAATGAATTATCGATTGGTTGTGGAAACTATTAATGAAACATAATTTCTTCCGTTTTTTCAGAACAATTAAAGCAGATAAGGAAGATATCACTTTCCAGGATAATATGTGACAACACTAAAATAACGTCAGTGCAGAAGAATGCTTTTAAAGCAATCAGTGACAAGTCAGTACTACACATTGGCATTTTTAACTTTGTCAAATTGTTATATTTAGTTTGGTTTCATACACACTGTAAGCGCTATTATCTATGTCTCTTTCCCTCTTCCCCACACACATTCTCTAAATATAATGCATCATTATCATCGTCATCGTCGCCATCACAACCACAACCACCGCCACTACCATCATCATCAACATCATCATCATCATCATCACCACCACAAACATAATCGTCATCATCATCATCTTCATAATCATCATCATCATCATCACCATCATCATCATTATCATCATCACAAACATCATCATCTTCATAATCATCATCATCACCATCATCATCATTATCATCATCATCATCACAAACATCATCGTCGCTATAGTGTTCGTCGTTATCATCATTACTTTCGATTTATGTTTCAATAATAGCAATATTGTTTATTTACAGCAATCCCAGCACAAGCTGTGATGACCAAACAACAATCAGAATAATCGATTTGTCAAAATGGGCTTAATTCCAAGTGAAATCTGAAATTGATATCCAGTCCGTAATTGCAGGCCAGTGTTTAACTACTGCTACAGTCGTTAATTGAAATAAAACAGTCCTTAACTTGAAGCACAAGAACCAATAGTAATAAAATAATATATTGTAGATTGGTAATAGTATTAAAACATATATGTTAGTTACTGCTTACCATAGAAATATAAATGAAGGGATCTTAATAAAATAATAATAAAGAAAATATGAAGCACTGGATGTTGTGTATGTTTTTTGTTGTTGTAGTAATAAATAACATTGTAAAAACTAGATTTTATTACACCGCGGTGGAGGATAAAGCCATGTGATAAATTTTGGTAAACTCACATGTGGTTTACCCATATAAATTTCCACTCCTATTCATAAGTGTTTCTTCTTCTTCATCAAAAAAAATATATATATAAAATAAAAGAACCAATAAAAAAATACCCGCCCCCCCTAAAAACAACAACAACAAAAAAAACAAAAAAAACAAACCAACTAATAAAACCCACCAACAACATACATTATACTTTAGACACAAATCTGAATTCATACCGGTAAATATTAGTAAAGACGTTAAATTTCTTTTTTATATAAATAAAATATTTGTCGCCAATTACTAACTCTAGATCGTTTACGTAAACAAACAGCTAATAGGCTAAAACAACAGGGTTTTATGAATGTACCTACCAATTCGTAATCAACATCATAAAACAACTAACATCTCCATAGAATACATTTTAAGTAAAAATGTAGTTGTATTCTGATCCAAAACGCCAAAATATGCAAGCGGCAAATCCCCCAAAAGTTTAATGCACCCCCCACCCCCATCACACATACACAACCACATCATGTATCTTTTGAAAGGCAATTGGCTCCCGGTCAAGATTAGCTGGAAAGTGGCGCAGATACTAGATATTGGAGGTCAAAAGGTCAATGAGTGCAAAGTAATTTCCTTTGACAGATGTAGTGAATTTGGTACAAATTTCTAAAACTATTAAAGCTACAGTTCATACTTTGCATGGTTAATACCCGATGTGTGATCTTTATTTACACCAAAATACGTTGACCTTGTCTTAGATAAAGGTCACACATTTTGAAGTCAAAGTAAAAATATTGTCAAAATTCACAAATTCGTCTTATATCATTTCTCACAACATCAAAAATATACGAGTCATAAGCAAGATTTTGTCTCTGAACATTACATATCTAATGCGCTTTTGGAAAAAAAAAATTGGAGTTTCATAATTATTTTGGTTTCTATAGCAACTAAACTGAAATTAAGTGAGAGCTAAAATTAACAATTTCCCTAAAATAGATTTTTTTGTTAAATAACTTTTAAAATACCCTTGATATAGTTTATATTTTTATGTGTGGTGATGCCTAATTATGTTTAGGAAATGTGGTTATATCAAACTTTATACTTTAGAGATTTGCCAAGAAGTGTTTTATTTTTGAAGTCTGGATCTAACCTGGTTCATTACACATACTCATGTAATACACCATTCAAAATGAGGTATGGTGCAAAAATTTCAAATGGTGCAGTTACAGGAAATCTGGGTTCAAAGGTCACCAACCTCTTCCAGAGTTTACAATAAATTTGTTCCTTGTGTTGTTTAGTAATGTGAACCTAAATCTCGTGGACTCTATTTCATAATAGAATCATACATTATTTATTAATAATAGAAATTTTAATAAATTATTATAATAGTTCACTCGAATGTGGTCAGACATGTAACGTTTACAATTCTATCAGCAAGGGTGGTACTATGGCAGCAACTACTATCCCAGAAATTGTGTTTCGCAGAGCCCTGTCTTTAGCGAGATGCAGAGATGATGTGTCTATGGCACTATCCTTAACCATCCGATAGGACCAGTACCAATGGCTCTTTTCCATGCTGATGGTACTATGAGAAAAACAAACAAAGCTGAACTTGGGCATCAGTTAGAAGGTGAAGGTGATACTATTTCTAAAGTAACAGAAAGCAGCAAAACTGCCACAGTATACATTAGGGATGTCATGACTATTATTCAAATGATGACAGGAAACAAATTCAACTTTGACATGTTGAAAAAATGCTAAACGGATTTCAGAAAGCTAACACAGTTATTGAAATGTTTGATAGAAATGACAAGGCTAACTCTGTTAAAACCGCTGAACAGAATCGTCCTGCATGTATCAGGTGGATTGGAGAACGACCAGTACCTCCGTGGAAAAGATTTCTCAATGTATCATCCAATGGTATCAGGATAATATCCCCCCCCCCCCCGGAGAATATCCCCTAACGATATCCCCCGGACAATATCCCCCTAGGACAATATCCCCCCTATAATAATAATAATATAAATTATATAATCCTATAAAATAAAGTTTGTTTCTTTAGGGGATTAATGAGTGTATTACAACGTATAATGTATTAGTTTAAGTAATTTTACAAGTAAATAATCAATAATTTAATTACCACACAGATTCAATAAGTCCAATTCACCATATATCTTTGATGATCAGACAACGTTTTAATACTTCGAGTCATGTTGCAAGTAAATGGTCACAGCATTTCATTAACTCTTAATAGTTTTGATAAGTACTAATCAAATGCATGCATTTATATATAAATTACAACAATAATTATACAATATATATTATATTTTATGTATTTATACTTATATTTTATAATGGGGGGGGGGATTTTGTCCAGGGGGATATTGTCCTAGGGAGGATATTGTCATGGGGATATTGTCCTAGAAACCATTCAATAAGCAATCACTCATCATTTTTCTTAGTGAATACGCAGAATATGCATTACAGTGGCTGGAACACCGGTTGTACACTCATTATTATTGGTGGTTTCTCCAATGGTGAGGTTGTAAAGTCCATTACCAGCAGTGGTGCGTGAGAAGACCACTATGCAAGTAATCGGGAAGAAGCTGAAACGAGGATGCTTCAACATGCTGTATTTGCTGATACCCAGTTTGGAGCATATGGTGTACCAGGAACACTAATCATTGGTGTACTAGGAACACTAATCATTGGTGTACCAGGAACACTAATCATTGGTGTACCAGTAACACTAATCATTAGGTCACCAGATACAAATGTGTTAGTAGTTGCTACGTACTACTTTCCTCAAATGAAAAATACAGCAAACATGTGGGCAACTAACAAGCTCCGATTTATACATGTCAATGTACCCAGTTTTGCAATATACTCCCTGCAATGCGTGCTCTAACGGGATGTAACTGTTTCATACCTGTTTGACATTGGCAAGAAGACATTTTTTAATATCTGCAAAAAGAAGGGAGCAGTAAATTTCAAAGATCTAAGCAACTTGGGACAAAGTGACAAAGAGGCTACACTTTCATCAGTTCGCATTTTTATATCAGCTTTATATGATCCAAATGAAAAGTGTATCACAAATCTCAAATGATTGCGGCTAAAGCTTGTAAACAAAAAGGACAAATCATTAACCAAACGGCCTCCAGGTGAAGCAAGCTTTTAAAAAGCACGTAGAGCGAACGCTATGGCAATATTTGGAAGTTTTCACACGTGACCAAACCAATCCTGTGCAGTATGGATGGGAAAACAAGAGGATAAACTTATGTCTGTTTATTTTAAGGGACCAATGACCTTTAAGCTCTTACAGGGATTAATTTATTCCTGTTCTGTTTGTGTGTAGTCAGAGTAGTTTGTCATGCACAGAATTTTGCACATGCCATGGAAACGAAAACTGCAGAAACCTTCATTCAATTAACAGACGAAGATATTATGGATGATGATGATGATCAATTCTAATGAGGTATATCAGAATTCCTGAACAAGATAACTTATTATAAAATCTGTCTTCCGTTGTTCTTTTATTATTATTAGTTTATTCATTTTTTTAATTGTCGTTTGTTTGTTTGTGGGGATGGGGACATTGGGATGACTGGACGGGGTTCACATTACTAATTTGGATGATAAATAAAACTATTGTAAACTCTTGTGGTCTTAAACATAAATTCGAATATTATGGAAACAAATATAAATTAGCAGGCTTCTTAAAAAAGTAATAAAAATTCAATAAAATAACAAAATAAAAATAGCAAAATAAAATAAAAAGAAATGGCAAAGATGTGTATCCTGATCCACCTTTGCTAAATCCACATGTGAAAACTACGCATATATACCCACATCGCAGATGTATGTTATTAATGTGTATTTAAAAAAAACGTCCTGCTATATGATAAACTGTTATCAGTTTCCATGCATTGCAAGAGAAGAGTTTGTTACCCAGGACATACAGCTGGTTCTTTCCCACAGATTTATGTCAAATACATACATCAAAAGAACTCCAAATGTCTAATTTCCATGTTGTAGACGATTCCTGAATTTATTATTATTATTATATTATTATTATTGTTATTATATATAATAATAATAATAATTATTATTATTTCTTGTCCTACAATTCAAGATTGTTTCAAATAGCAAATCCAGATATAGTAGGTTTTCTTTCCGAATGGTATGGTAGGCGCAGATTTAATGAGAGACCTTAGCCCACCCTTATTTTTGCTCAATATTTTTAAAAACTAAAATATAGCGTAAAATTCCAAAATTTCATTTTCTTTCTTCATTTCGAGCCCCTTCTATTCCAAAATCCTAGATCCTAAATGGGCACTTGTAAAAAAGAGACACAAATGAATGATTATGAAAAATAGATATAATCGTTAATTGTGGCTTTAAGACGATATAAACTTAAACAACACAAAAGCTTTGTTATCAGCTCTCATACAGCACATTCTGCTACACGTTCTATAGTATCGTCAGTATGCGGCTTGGTGTAACAGCTTTCTTTATCTGTTTTGTTACAGGTATGGCAGTTGTACTAATTTCAATATTAACGCTTTTAGTATAGTATTTTAACATTTCTTTGGTTATAATAATAATACTAATACAGTGATGTTGTTTAGTATGCTGTTCAAAATAGGTATGGGATATTTGAGTTTAAATAAGAATAAGTATCGAAACATTTACAGATTTAGTAGCCACGCTACCGAAATCCTTATTGAATGCTGACTCGGGGAGTGGGGTGTGGAGACGGAATAGGGGCGCCATTTAAAGGGCGCCTACAACGTAATAAAAAAAATATTGTCATAAAAAGGGCGCCTCTGATTATGGGAGGGTGGAGGCAAAAGCCCCCCTCGGCCCGCTTGCTGAGCCGGCCCTGCTTGGGATATGCTACGAATGATCCATTTCATGTAACATCACTGGGTTTGCTTTGCAAGTCACTACTGTTATTATAAATTATTTATTATACGTTACGTTTAAATATCCCTATTTATTTTGAACAGTATATTTTAAATAATCTAGTCAAACTCATTAGACTGTTTTTGCTTTCTTCGTTTATATGAATACATTTATAATCTAGTCAACCTCATTAGACTGTTTTTGCTTTCTTCGTTTATATGAATAAATTTATAATCTAGTCAATCTCATTAGACTGTATTTGCTTTCATCGTTTATATGAATAAATTTATAATCTAGTCAATCTCATTAGACTGTATTTGCTTTCTTCGTTTATATGAATAAATTTATAATCTAGTCAACCTCATTAGACTGTATTTGCTTTCTTCGTTTATATGAATAAATTTACAGTATTGCAATGGACTACTGCTATATATTCAAGTTAGTCTCTCAATTCAGGTGTGACTTCCGTGTGTCCAAATGGCTATATTAAGCACGAGTCTGCGTGCTACATGATCTTTTCAGTCAGAGCAACGTGGTCCGAAGCTCAGGTACAGTAAAAGAATCAAGTTATCATTAATATATCATTAAATGGGTATTTTCATATTGGCTTTGTTACAAATCCAAGGGAAGGTATACTGGCCCCCGTTACCCAAGAACTTACAACATGATCAGTGTTAGATTTTTGTTAGACGATAAAATCGTTTATATAGAGAAATAAGTATTTTTTCAAACATATCTTCCGAAATTGCTTCGATTACTTATCGTACGAGTATTATTATGTTCGATAATATATGCATTGAAGCTACACATTATTACATTATAACGCACGCACGTTATTGGTGCTACTTCAGTAGCGGATCCAGAGGGGAGCTCAGGGGTCCGGACCCACCCTTTTCCAGAACAATATGTTGGAATCATTAAAATTATGTTATGACTACGCAACAAGGGTATGGTGTCAGTTGACATAGCGGATTGTGTTAGCTTGTATTGGGTTACTATCTTCAGTCCTTACATTTAACATGGTTTACACAATACTCATTTACAGGGCTATTGTAAAGCGCTGGACTCCACATTGACTACAATTGACAATACAAAAGAAGAACACTTTCTAGAAGGTCAGCTGAGTCGTCTTAGTCCATGTGAGTGTCATTAGAATAAAATACTACGTAAATTACATTGTCTATTTTTGAATCTTATTCTAATGCAATTCCTTGATTGAACCAAAGGCCAAGACGATTACTTTCTAACTCTATTAGCAGTTTCTTACCATGTTTGTTTACTCCTTCCTGAACATACCACATGTTTCACACCCAGTAAACGCTGTCTTTAAACAGTCACTTGCAATCGCAATACAATGGATATCTTAAAGTATGATTATGGTTTCGGCGTTATCCCTATCAAAATTATATTTTCTCTAACACCTTAATCTACAGACTACTATGCTAAACCCTGTTTGTTTATAATTTACCGCCATTAAAATTGTTTTAAATGGAAATGTAGACATCTTTATTTATGTCCAAGTGTATTCAAATAAATCAGCTATGCCAATATATATATTATTTTCACCAGAGACGATCATAAATAAAGCACATATCGAATAAATAGTATAGGCAGAATAAAACATTACGTTGGAGTTAGTATTTATATATATAAAACAAAAAAAATTAAAACTAAAAACCCAACAACATTGCAGTATATATCTATTTTGTTTTCTCTCTTCAAGCCACATTCAAACCAGGAAAATTTTGGGTAGCTGGAAGCAATCTTTTGACTGGCGGACAGTGGCAATGGTTACCTGGAGGCGATCCTGTGACACACCCGAACTGGGGTACAGGGGAGCCAGACAACATTAACCAATCAGAGCACTGCATTGCCCTGGAATTTGAAACCCATCTGAAATGGAACGATGAGGATTGTGAACAGAAAAACTATTTCATTTGTAAACGACTGTACGTTTTATTTCATGTACACAATTTATATGTCTATCTGCTTGTGTTTGTGTGTGTCTCTGTCTTTCTCCATGTCTCTCTTTTTGTGTAGGAACGGAACATAGTTCAAGAGGTAACGTCTGCTTTAGGTGCGATGGGTCGTCGGATTGAACTCCTTCAGCGGAGCCATTTGGTTTATTTCTATTTCCCAGCAAGTGCTGGTTTAGCAAAGGCAATCTTTGGGAAAGCACATATAAAATATTCGGAAAAAGTAGCCTATATGGCGGTAATGGCTTTTCTCTGAAGACCATAAGTCGTAAAACTTCATATTATGTTTTAATAGCCGCTGAATAAACAAAATGCTGGGCTGGCTGTGAAAAAACCCCAATACTTTCCTTTCTATATATCTTTTACTGTCAGCATGCCTATCTTTCTGTATGTGTGCGTGTGTGTGTGTTCGTGTGTGTATCAGTATGTCTGTGCGTAGATAATCTCATGGGAGACAAATTATTATGTCTGTTTTCAACCGAACGCACACACTACATCAAAGATTCACGCGGATGCTGATGCTTGTACTTATAACAATATGGTCAAAATATCTTTCTATGCATTTAAATGACAGTGTTGCCATGTCCGTATCTGGCTAACGTGTTCGGTTTCAAATCCACGATAACTACCTCAAAAAAGAAATAAGAATATGTTTATCTCACCCCACCTGACAAAATGTCTAATGACGCCTCTGCGTTGGTCATATTGTAATCATATGCATGCCTATGTAAAATTAGTTTAATATTCGATTTACTAATTATAACTTATACTATGTTCATATTTATCTTTCTTCTTGCAGGCCACTATCGGAATGAACAGCATGGACAACCATCTACGCAAACTATTAAATAATTCAGCACATTTATTAAATAAACTTTAGGTACAAAAATATCACGTTTAAAAAAAAAATATTGTGTATTAGATTTATTTATTTATTATCAGTACCCTCTGTGGTTTTCTGATGAACGTAATAAGTACAAATGTAAGCATGTATTTATGTGTGTATGAATATCTATATATTGTATTATGTCGGGTTTGACTAGTAGGTCTACGTACATAGATATTAACGCACTGGAACAGAGGATATTAAAATACTTTATAGCCTCACACATTTCATGATGCCATAATCAAGACCTGAACCTGGAGCACTGAATCTCTCTCTCTCTCTCTGTTTCTCTCCCTATCTGTGTTACTGTGTGTGTGGGAGAAAGAGAGAGAGAGAGAGAGAGAGAGAGAGAGAGAGAGAGAGAGAGAGAGAGAGAGAGAGAGAGAGAGAGAGAGAGAGAAAGAGAGAGAGAGAGAGAGAGTGTGTGTGTGTTAGTATTTATAGGTGAGGAATTGAACAAATATATATAGTTCTGTATCAGGAATTCGAAACTCCTTTTTATTTGACTGTTGTGATATTGCAAATGTCTAGCACTGTCTATACAACAGTCTATATTTATTTGTCACCTGTTATGTTCACGTTGTGCGATAAGCTCTGACAACGAATACTTCTATCTAATGTCAGAGTGTCTACAACATAAAGAAGTATCCATCAATTATAATGTTGTTTATTATTCTCATTTACTTTCTAGGAATATGCCATGGTATGTATACAGAAAATTGTAATTAGAAAATACTAATAATACTATATTAACTATAGACACAGTCTTTGCTGCTACGGGAAGTAATATATAACAATAAATGTACGAAGTTTTTTATGCACTGCCTAGCACTGATATAGTAATTTCCAAAGTTTTACACGTCTCTATCCTGAAAACATTGATGCACATTCGAAATGGGTTTATTCCTACTAAGTTTCTTTCAAATAAACCTAGATCATCTTTTCTAAATAATTAACTATTAAAAATATTCTACAGATAGAAAATTTTAATTTACATTTCCGATAAACAAATAAACCTCTGCCCAAAATAGTTCTACCCCATCACTCACAATAATATTTATATCATTGTAAACGAGATTCACATTTCTGTTAGTGCTAAAATTTTGATAATGAGATACTTTACATAAAATGTATTTGGATCAATATGTTGTTCTAATTCTAAAATCCATTTTAAAAATATAGCTTTGATAGAACTGTCCAGATGGGTTTGTTAGACATGACACTTCCTGTTTTAAAATATTCTCCATCCGGGCATCATGGTCGGAAGCACTGGTAAGCATATTTTATAATACAATAGCCAGTACATACAATGGCACCTCACCAAGTCACGGACATTTGACATCTAAATCAACTGTCTCTGTTTTAAAGGTGTCCTCCCAAAAGATAAAAACAACACAAGACATAGTTGAGTACATTCCTAATTACCAGCCTTTCGCCTTGAATAATACTATGGTAAATAATGGAATAGACAGAACCGAATAGAACTTTATTAAACTCATATTTATACATTATAAAGGGACAAGATAGGGTTAAATGGAGCTCAACATTATAAATGGTACACAATATATAAGAAAATACATGCTGAAATTAATATAGACAGTATGTGCATGGATGTAATATCCATTTAAAGACTATTTTCAGAGCTTCGAAACGTTGGGACTTCTGAATAATTTTAACACTAATTTAAGTTTTAACCCAATTTTAAATGATGTGCCTCCCACTTTTGAGCCTTTTTTTTTACACATTAATTTTTGCCATTCTAACCAAAATCTGATATAGAGTTTGTACCGATCCGCCCGTGACTCCCCCCTCTCCACGCCCAAAGTCGTTCCTACGGGGCTGCATAGCATCTGCAATTAACAAAAAAGGAAAGGATTGTTTGTATTGTATAACATTGATTTTATTCAGCTGGTATTAGGTGTCACACCTATAGTGTTTTGTGATCCGTGACCTGATGGCGCAGCGGTTAAGCTGTCAGACTCACGGCTGGTTCAAATTTCAGTCAAGACATGCGATGTTTAATCTCGATACCGGCTTTAACCCAGAATGAGAGCTTCGCAAAGACTCAGTGGGTTTGGTGTATGCCATTTACACTCACCAGTGGTTCACAACTGGTCTATCAAAGCCCGTAGTATGTGCTATCCTATCTGTGGAGAAAATGCGTATAAAAGATCTCTTGCTGCTAATCGAGAGGAGTAACATAAGTGGCGGCAGCGGGTTTCCTTTAAAAGAATCACAAAACGCCATATGTCTGTAACTAATAGTAGTTGAATAAACAATGTGCTGTGGTGTCGTTAAATAACCAATCCTTTCATTGTTCTTGTTAAGTGTAAATACGTGTTTAGTGACTGTGTACTTATCTAACTTAGAGGGATGTAGCTCAAGTGGTAATGTTAAGTGTAAATACGTGTTTAGTGACTGTGTACTTATCTAACTTAGAGGGATGTAGCTCAAGTGGTAATGTTAAG
>JAULBS010095622.1:0-16765 GCA_032355785.1 Symmetromphalus regularis | reverse complement strand
GAACAGATTTATCTTGCAATACAAATAACTCGTAAGTCCTGTCTGTACAGAACAGATTTATCTTGCAATACACATAACTCGTAAGTCCTGTCTGTACAGAACAGATTTATCTTGCAATACAAATAACTCGTAAGTCCTGTCTGTACAGAACAGATTTATCTTGCAATACACATAAAAATAGAGACTGGGTACAGCAGGTATCAGATCTTTTGATTTCATTTACCAATCAGGGAACATTTTATTCAGTATGCAGACTTACATATTGCTACACATCTATTACAAACAATGAGTAAATGGAAATCAGTTCAATGTTATATAAAAATGTTATATGTTATTTGAAATTGCCAGTTAGCAGGTTACCAAATAAAAAGTTTAAAAAGACTTGGTGACTGTAATATTGAAAATAATGCCATTTAGTTGCCAAAATTAAATTACTTGGTGGAGTGTTGTTGTTTTATTAACTTAAATTTAATTGTGTACAACTAATTTTGAGTGTTTTTAATTATTTGTCAGTATACAATAAATATGTAATTTTTGTTGCATAAATTAAAGTACATGTATATTTGGGTTACTGAAAGTAAATCATGACATGTCGACTTACTGATGAATGAATTGTTACTCCCCTTCTAATAGGTCTACTGAGGGGAATTGATCTAATCACTCACTGTACCTCAGCCATGAGCTCTACCACTAGCTACATCCTACTGTCAGACTTCAAGTTAATCTATTTTTGTTGTGACTGTCAGCATTGTCGCTGAACCGGCATATCCAAGAGGAAAACCAATCCATATAATACACTCAGATTAATACATGTCCATATATCTGTGTACTTGTTACTTGCATTGTAAAAGTGAGATTATACTTGTGACAGTTATTAGGATTAACGTCAAAAAATATTTTTTCGGCTCACTGTTGCTACAATTAATATCCCACATACAAGCTTCTGAAGACCCCCTGGTGAGACAAGTACAAATCTGTTGGTACTGATCATCAAAAGAGTTAATCCAGATCACATGACCGCAACCTGTTCTAGCACAGGTAATGTTAAGTGGTCTTGCTACTGGTGAATGTGGACCACTTCACATGGCATTGCTTGTTGTGGTGTCCAGGAAATATTGCAAACATGATTAAAGCTTGATGCTGAGGCCACAACAGAAAGATATTTTGTTTACTATTGTGCAACAAATCTGTGACAAAATAAATTAAAAATAACCCTGCTACATATAGAAATGGAGGACCTGCTTTCTGTTAACAAATTAATGTTCTTTTATAGCTTATCAAAAGAGGTAACCAGAAGTATTTAAGGATACTTTACCTGTAGTTTAAGTAGGTAACCATAAAACATTTTAAAATAAAAGTTAAAACATAATTTTATATTCATACCTGTATATAAAAATCATGCACAAATAAAGAATACAAAACATGTTAACATAAACAGTATCATACAATAATGAATATTGTATTGTATTTATTACATTTTTCTTTATGATGCACAACATACACCAGCTTTCATAGTGAATACATAATTTAGTTTATCTTAATCCAGCTGGCTGGCAATGTGTTTACATCACAAGGTAATATCTAATAATGTTTGCATGTTGATCACACACATGTAGGTTATGAACTCTAAAAGACATGTTAAAACTAAAGCATTTGCAAGTATTACAACCTGTATATAAATGTCACCATTTGTAGTTTTCTTTTGTGGTTGTTATAGATATATTTAACTTTATAATGAATTACATTGTTTTTCAAATTATAAAATTATATATTTTATGTCTCAAATGGCCATTGGTCTTCATTTATTTTGTGGATTATTTTAAAATGAACATTAAAATATTGTTATGTTTATTTGAAACAGGTGATTGTTTGAAGAAAATTAACGGTGTCAGTGTTACCTGGGATAACATGGATAACATTCTTAAAGCAATCTTGACCCCACAAGATGTAAGTTAATGATGACTGCAATGTACTGAGTGTCAAAAAACACAAATTCGTTTCCTTTCCTTTTAAATTGAAAGCAGATAGACACAAAATAATTTCTTAATGCTTGTACACACTTGTAAGTAACTGAACATTAACAAAATAAAACAACTGCAAATGGCATAATTGCTTTATGTGTGAGCAGATTGACTGGTGTTCTAAGCGAATACATTATTAAACAAGTGATTGGTGGTATTACTGTCTGTATCACACCATGAGGTAAGCCAGATGGCTTACAGGTAATACCCACCTTCAAAAGCTGACAGAGCTCATAAATCAACTTATCAAACCAAACATAAGGCTCTGAGAGAATAGATTAAAGGATTAATGTAACTTATGACAGATAATCTGCCATTTTCAAATAGACTCCCTGTCTGTTGTTTTGTCATAGAAAGGTCTATGTCTTAATAAATGTGCCCATATATATATATATATATATATATACAGAGAGAGAGAGAGTAAAAAGAGGACAGATATATATTTTTAAATAGGCAGAGTTGACATAAGAATTTTTTTTTGAAGATAGAATTGTCTATCATATTTTGTGACTAATAGCATGTTTAAATCTATGCCTTTCAAACAGAAAGCCTGTGATTGTCATACCCACCTTCGACAAAACAGTTTCATTTTTCATATTTGTCATGTTACATTTAATCTTTTTGTGACATAACATCATTCAGTATGTCAGTTTTCTCACGAAATCACAGACGTGACAGTGCACTGCACGCCAATAGTATTACGTAATTTATATGTGGCTTGGTCTTTTGGATTATTTTATCATAGACATGAAAGGGTTAAGCATTGTTTATTTTTGTATGTATTTGTACATAAGGATGATATCAGGCCATAGGATTTCAAATTTCATGGGAAACACTTTTTCGGTTCCTTGGTTTTGGATCATGGGAACCCATCAAAAACAGTTTTTCAGTAATCCAAAATAATGCAGCAGTGATATGAAAATCAGAGGAAACAAATTCTGAATATTACCATGAAATCCTGTTACCTGTGATATGCAGATTTTATAATTACTTGTGTTCT
This sequence comes from Symmetromphalus regularis, assembly GCA_032355785.1. Taxonomy (NCBI): domain Eukaryota; kingdom Metazoa; phylum Mollusca; class Gastropoda; order Neomphalida; family Neomphalidae; genus Symmetromphalus; species Symmetromphalus regularis. The sequence continues at coordinate 13,744 of JAULBS010095622.1, read as the reverse complement.
CTGTTCATGTTTCAGGTAAAGTTAACTCTACAGAGAAACAGCTGGTCCAGACCAAGACTTGAACCGAAACCGGCATTATATAGTGATGATCTAGTCTCTCTCTTAACCAACAGCAGTGTTAATGGATGGCTGTCAGGGACAGATAAATCTCTTTCTGTTCTCTATATTTCTATGGAAGGATTGAGTTCTGATGATGTGCTAGACAAGGTAGTCTCATCTTAAAAATGTCCATTTTTATTCGATACAGAAACCTATTGTTTTTTTTACCCTATTGATCTCTTTTCTTTCTTGCCTTTGAAGTGTATGTTTTTCCAATACTGACAGTCTAGCTTTACATCCAAGTTGTCCTCTTTCCAGCTGTGACAGGTGTTCATATAGTAACAATCCATTCCAGACACTTGTCTTTTTTTCAAGTCTTAGAAACTTCACAAAGTGGTTTGAGGTTACTTTTATCATTGTTACTATTTTTCTACTATAATAAGTTACCCATTTCAAAATCTGTATTGAATGAAGTCCAGTACACTAGAAATAGTGTTTTAACATCACATATTGGAAACAGGTGGATTCTCATATTAAATACTTTAAAACAAGCATAATGCTTTTATTTATTTAAAAAAAATAGTTTATTGCCGTGAACTGAGGTATGCCATTTTATGTTTATTGTTTTCTGACCTTGAAATCTGTTAGTCTGTAGTGTTCCAAGTTATTCTTGTGCCTTATTTAGTATAAAACATGGGAATAGGTAATGATAATACATTTTCAACCATATAAAAATACAAATTATTTTGCTCTTCATTTCATACATTTTCAAATGACCATGTTTTGATTTTGTGTTTATATCAACTCTAGTAACATTGACTTGGATGTTTTGACTTATTAATTTTTTTCAAAGAGTATTTGGATTTTGAACTTGTTATAGGCTACGTTTTTGTTATATATATGTAGCATTGCTTAAAAGTAATTAATACATTTTAAACAAATCACTGTTCAACTTGTTTTTTTTTCAGGAAGATTTACTGTACCACTTCCCTCCACAGGAACAAGTATTCTCTGCTGTCCGTGGAATGTTCTACACACTGAGTCACGTGCTAAAGGAACTTGGTGGATTTGACACCAAAATGTAAGCAGTATAATAACTACATTTGGACCTCTTAAACCCAGAAGTTTTCTAAATGTTTCCAGCCAAAAGATGCTACATGTGAAAACATGAAAAACTCAAAACTAAATTTTCCCAAAATGAAGCTCATTCAGCATTTACTGTATGAAATATTATTAGAATAGTTTTATAATCTGGTTCATGTTTGATGATCTTCTGTTGGCAAATCTAAGCAATGTGGGTTTTACTGTATGACACAAAGAGCACCTTCTGATTGGTTAAATTTAGATCATCACCTGTGGTTAATATGTAATACACTGTCAAGCTTCATTATGTTAAACTTAGTAATCCTGAATGCCCTGAGTATCTCAAATCGTAGTATTGGTGCCTGTAAATGTAAAGTGACGTAATCATATAGAATTGTTTCTCATTTACAAGGTTGTATCTTAAACTTAGTAATCCTGAATGTCCAGAGTATCTCAAATCATAGTATTGGTGCCTGTAAATGTAAAGTGACATAATCATATAGAATTGTTTTTCATTTACAAGGTTGTATATGTTATGCAGATGATTGATGTTTCTGTTTTTAGTTCTACTGTAGTGCTAAATGAAGAAACCATTCATGTGAGTTATCACCAGGAAGAGCAGAATATGTTAGTGATAACTGCTCCATCTCACAAGTTAGTAGTTTGATCACATTCAGTTTCATATTGTCTCATTGTTCACTTAGTACACATCCATCTCGTCATTAAAAAAATGAACATTTATTAATGTATCTTTTAATACAAAAATTATCATTTGAAAAAAGTTATCTTTATTATGATTGCTTTCCTTTGCTTATTTATACAATTATTAATATACCATGCACTTATTCACAATTTTAGAAAATATTTAATATGAATGTTTGTAGTATTCAGTAATTACGAACATATATTTACTTAATAAATAAAAAGTGAAAGTAACAGAAAATTTGCTTTAGTTGTAATGTTGGTTGCTGTTATTTGAAGAAAACTAAATTGTTTTGTTTTTAGAGGACGAAAAATGTGTTTTCATATACCGGTAACCATTGCAGAAAATGGTCTTTAGCTTTTTAAGTTATTAGTCTTTGAACTCATTTGGTTGAAGTTTTTCTTGATATTAGATGTATAAAAGTAAAATTTAAAAAATTAGTACAGCTTACAATAATCTAAAACAATTTGCATATTACTGGTGTACCTCCATTTTTCATTGTAATTAAGTGTGTTTTCTGTGTGAAATATCCAGTATTAATATTATATTTCAGGTTGTCTGCTTCTCTGTTGTGTCAGTTTACACTTGAGATTGTCCGGCTCATCAGAGTTCTGCTGGGATCTGTGGACACTGCATTCAAAAACTGCAAACACCACCCACTTCTGAATGAGCTCTTCTCATTGGTTGTCAGGTGCCACTTCTCGGCATCACCTGGAGATCAAAACTGTTACCCCTCCCCATTAGTCAGATCTTTATGTCAATCAAGTGAAGTGCAATACCTGCCCCTTTGTGATGATATTATGGTAAGGTTCTTATTGAATATTAAAATATCTGTTAATAATATAAATTTTGGATATAATAGTGTTTATTAACTAGTTTTAATTTTATATTATTATAATGTTACAGTGGAATTATTTAAACATCTTTTTTCTTTATGATAAACATTTAAATTCCAGTGTTAATTATTTTCAGCTTTGTATTGGCAATATGTTATCAGACTTCGAGGCAGCTGAATTTGTTGATATGGTAAGGATATATTTATTTCATTAAAAGCTTTTTAAACATAAATTAAAAAAAAATAAACACCAACATGATTTATTCCTCAAACAGTGTTTTATATTTGTTGTGTCAGTTTATGTCTCTCCTTTTGGTACTTTCTGTAAATGGTAACAACTTCTTTGTAATGTTTTTGCATTTAGTTCTGTTTCTCAGGAACCATATCTGTTAGATCATTTAAACATGGAATGTTTGCGTTCATGCAAATGATTGTTGTTGTTTTTAAATATCTTTATATTTTTATAAATATGAAAAACTGAGGTGCAGCAATGTTTGCAGGAACCAAAACATTAAGTTTTGTGAAAATCTTTATGGAAAAACCTCACTTCCTGTCCATTTTTTTTTTTAATAAATAAAAGATTTCATTTTATACCAGGTAATATTAAAAAAATAAATGAATCAAATAATATCAGCATAATAGAAATGAGATTTTATGTAAAATATGTTCTCTCTTTCAGTCTGATACATTCTATGGGTGCCGGAGATCGTACACTATTTTAGGATCAGCATTATTTTACAAGGTTGGTCATTTCCTTTATATGAATTGTGGTCTTGTTTAAATAAATACATTTATATAAAATTGGAAAGAATATCCAACAAACAATCATATATACATGTATACATGAATATTAACCCTTTGCAGATCAATATTGTTAAGAACATTAGTGGTTATATGAAATATGAGTTACACAGATCCAGAATAGCGTGAGAGATGGGTGCAATTTTAGGAGTTCTGTAATAAGGGGCAAATACAGGAAACCATATGTGCATCTTCCCTTCAACAATCCCTAATCTTCTTTGCATTTGCATAGTCAGGCATTTTTGAACCCCCATGATAATGTTGAGCCCATGACTATGTGATCACCACAACTATGTGACCCCCCCATGACTGTGTGACCTTCATGACCTTTGGTAATAAGATGTTATTTATTTCAGGGTTATCTCCTGTGCAGCCATCTTTCTAAAGGAGATTTGTGTGATGTCTACCTCTACCTCAAATACCACTGTCTGTTGTTACTGACACAGAAACAATCGATCAGTCAACTTGTCATCTGGCGTCAGATATTCCCGTCACGATTCTGTGATGACGTCTCAGAGATAAATAACAGTTTTGGCTATTCTGAGCCCCATGCAAGATGGTTCCTTCTTGTGGTTGGTCTGGTAAGATTTCTGTTGATTTAAACCATTAGCCATCTTTGATTGTTAAAGAGGATTTCATGCCATGCTTGCTGCTTCTTAAAGTGGTTACATCATCCTGGCTCTTTAGATTTGATTTCAAAATAGTGTTTAACATTTCTAAATGTCTGTAATCAGATCGTAATTAAGTCATAAGCAACTGTTAAGAATTTTTCTATAAGAATTTATTGTTTAAAAAAAAAGTTCTTAATATTTTGAATATGTATTGTATTGTTGAAACAAGTTCTATATCCTACAAGTTTTGTATTGTATTATATATGATAGTTTTCTGTAATGTATTATGTATTGTATTATATATTGTATTGTGTATTGTATAATGTACTGTATTGTATTACAGAAACATGGTCTGTATGTTACAGTTCTTGAGGCTGGTGGCTGTGCTTCTCAGTAAGTTGTTAGTTTACTTTCATAAATTTCTTTATTATATAATATTATTTATATAAACAGTTTTATATTCCTAAAAACAAAGTGTATATTTGTCTGAGGTGTGATTGGTTGTCTGATTAGTTCTCTTCAGTGGATCATTTGGGCCATTTCTTATTCCAGTGGTGCACAGCTGGTGTAACGAAGACTATGTAAAAGAATACTTGCAACTCATTAGAAAGAGTAACCTTTGTAATGATAGGGGATTTCATTTCTGACATCTAATAGCCACTGAAGAAACAATGTGATGGGGTATCGTTAAACAAACAATCATTTGTTTATGTCCAAATTATGAAGACAAAGGGTTTTGTTTCACTATATTTCAAACTGTCATATTTGATTAATTCCTAAGAACTGGGTAACATTTCCGTCTGTGTCAAGCATGTTTCTGTGTTTGAAAGCATTAACAGTGGTACTGTCATCTCTAAGGTATATTATTTGTTTTGTAACAGGATAGAGGGTCAGCCCCAGCCAGACCCATTCTACATCGACCAGGCACGGTCCACCTTAATGCAAGCTCTAACAGTTGATGTGCTCACACATTGTGAATCTAGGTCAGATATTTCCTATCATAATTATGCACATTTTCATTTTAAATTGACGTATTATTTTTCTGTTTGCTCAATATACTTAGGCTCCTTTAAAATAATTTCTTGATGATTGTAACTCTGTCTGATTTAATAATTTGGTGATATCTCTCCCTCCCTCCAAAAACAGCTAACAAACACTTCCCTCTCAAAAAACAAACAACCATAAACAAAAAACCCTCCATATTGGCAACAATAACAAGGAATTTAATCCTAGCTGTAATTGATCTAGCATCTATTTTACAGGAAACAATAGAGGAAGTGTTGAAATTAGTAATTTGTCATTAATTACTTAAATACATGATCATTAATAGTTAATTTTATGATTGTTTTTTCTATTGTATTCTCTGTCTATCTGTACCATTTATCACTGTTACCAGCATCATGAACACAATAAAAGGTAGATGTTCTTCTTAAGGAGAAGAATATTTTTAAAAGACACAAAGGTCATACCAGACTGAGTTGCCAATAACATTAGCCATTGTTTGACATCTTGTTGATAAGGTACCATATTAGAATGAGAAAAAACAATGTTTTTAAAAATCATGTTATCCAAGTTAACAAGATTATTTGTGTTAAAATATTGTTCTCTTAGTTTAGACTGCAATAATTTATCTATTTCAGGTTGGCTGGAGAAGGCCTTCCCAGGTTGTCATCAGCTGATGATTATGTTACAAAGCCTGCTGAGAAAATCACTCTATCTTTACCAGGTAACCTCTTTAACTTACTATTAATGGTGAGGAATATTCTAATAATAAGTTATGATTTTTCATCACTACAATAGTATTTTTAAAGGCTACATTTATTTTGAGTCAGCAGAGGAACAAATGTAAACATTTTTGAAATCAGGAGAAACCCCTATTTTCCTCTGAATTCTTATAAAATTATATTATATTGTTTTTTAGCATTTATCATGATTTTTCTATGTCAACAAAAACCTTGAAAGGTGAATAAACAACCTTTAATTACCTTTTTATAGTAAAAATGAATAATCACTTTTCGTTTGTTTTAATACACCATTTATTAGATAAATATTAAAACCTAATTGATGCAATTTCAGGCAAAGGTTCCGATGAGCTATTGAAAAATAGTTTAAGTTTGCCACCAGGAGTTACCTCTCTTAGACCGATATTGAGTAACCAGAGAAAGCAGTCTGTGGAATCTGATGCATCCAGTGGCAGTGGTAGCAGTGATGGCTTGTTCAAGGTAAACTTAACAGTAAGGCAGTGGCAGTGGTAGCAGTGATGGCTTGTTCAAGGTAAATTTAACAGTAAGGCAGGCAGTGTGTAATCAATTCTATATCTTAGATTCACCCAGCAAAACTGGTTCATCAAAGGCCATTGTACATGCTGTCCTGTCTTGGGACAGTGCACTTAAAAGAGCCCTTGTTGCTTATCAGAAAGAGTAGCATATGTGTCACGGTGAGTTTCTTCTAAATAAATGTCAGAATGACAATATGATTGTTGTCCAAAAGCCGATGTGCTCTAGAGGTGTCGTTAAACTTTACTCAGATATCACCATGGATACATAAATTTCAATTTTAATTCAATTCAATTGAATATATTTATTTGATATAACAGACTATAATAAAAATAAACAAATATGTCACAATAAAGAAAATAATAATAAAAATAATGACAGTAACAGTATGTATATGACACATTCACTTTTAATGCATTCGGTTTTTTAGAGGATGGATGGGAGACATTGTTTAACACTTGAGCATATTGATTGGTTAATCATCAACTATAGAATGTAAAACATTTGGTAATTTTCACACATAGTCATTAGAGGTAGACATTTGCATTTTTCCATTAGCAACAAGGGATCTCTGATGTGCACATTCCCACATACAGCACAATATATACCATAACCTTTGATATACTATGCCTTTTGTGGGGCTTAACACATTTATAGTCACTTATTATTTGAAAAAAGGCTTGAAACCTGCTTTGGCTTGTTTAAAATGAAATGTAATAACCTGTATATAAATTGATTGATCATTGTCGATTTCTTTTGAAATACATCAACTACTAAAGTATTTAAGTATGAATCTACAGAATGTTATATGATATGTATCAATTTTTTTTTAGACTAACCGAAAGGTACGCTTGTTTCCTAGTCTAAGTGAACCCATACCTTTGATCACAGAATGTGTTGTATGATATGTATTATTTTATTTTGTAGAGTAACCGAAAGGTACGCTTGTTTCCTAGTCTAAGTGAACCCATATCTTTGATCACAGAATGCGTTGTATGATATGCATTATTTTGTTTTGTAGAGTAACCGAAAGGTGCGCTTGTTTCCTAGTCTAAGTGAACCCATACCTCTGATCACAGATCTTCCAGCTCAGTGTACAAATGAACTCTGTTCAAAGTGAGTACAAAGTAGTTCATTCATATCTACATCATCATCTAAATGTTTCAAAAATACCAGTATATTTATTATTATGCACACACCTCATTAAAACATGCAGTACCAATCTGAAAACACACCACATATTTTCCATTAATTTTGTTTTAGAATTACTTCAAGAAAAAGCAATAGATTATTTCACTAGGGAATGTTGGTAATATTCTGACCCTTTTTGGACTGTGAAGTAGTTATGACAACTCACACTCTGTTTGGCTGGCATTCTATGCACATGACATAACCAGTAATGGTTATTCTCAGCCAATCAGCATTTGTTTCTTATAATAATAGGCATTTTATTTGCTGCTGGTTGATTTGGGATGCATCTGACCCTACCCACTTGGATGATTATAGTAATGGCTTGGTAAGCTGCTCTTTTAGTGTGTGTCAGGTAAAACATGTCGAGAAGAAAGAGGAGTTTAATTTATCATGTCCTGTTACAGTCGGAGGTTGTTTATAACAATGTCTCTGTGGAATTATTCAGTGTATCATGATTAGGTCCATGGGTAAATCCTGATGGGGATAGTAGGGACACATCCCCCCTCTTTTTAGACCGGGGAATGCCTATATAATTATCCCTCTGCTTTTTATTTCGAAAAATGGAAATTAAAATACCTAAATAATAATTTTTACCAGTATTTCTATTTATTGTATCAATGTAACACTTAAACATGTGATCTTAGCGCAAATATACTGAAGTACACAAGTGGTCTATAATGGCCTCAATCCTGGGGGCGATTGGGGGGGGACACATCACCCCATTTTTGGACAGGGGTCATATTTAAGGGTAGGGCAAGAATATCACCAAACTTGCATGTACCCTATCCCTATATGCATAGCATGATGAGTGGAGTGTGTAATGCATCATGTTTTACATTTGTTTCAGAATTACCTCAGGAAAAAGCAATAGTTTATTTTACTATATACATAATGACATGATGAGTGGAGTGTGTAATGCATCATGTTTTACATGTGTTTCAGAATTACCTCAGGAAAAAGCAATAGTTTATTTTACTATATACATAATGACATGATGAGTGGAGTGTGTATAACTCCGGAGTCTACAATCAAACACAGTCTTCCCCAAGCGAAATTTCTGCACAATTTCTACAGATGTACTGCACAGATCAAACACATGTTCACAGCCTCAACTCGACGCAAGGTTCGTTCTCTTTTCAGTGATATTAACAGTGTTATATGAGTATACTTAATCTCCAGTAAATTATGACTCTGGTTACCTGTTTTAAATAATTTAATTACTTTGTCTTCAAGTATAAAGCTTATAAATATATCATGACATTTAATAATACAAAGATAAAACAGTAATGAATGCATTTTATGGAATATTTTTTTATTGAAGAATTGTTGCTGTGAAAAACTAGAAAATCACAAGAATTGTCAAAAAATAATTTTTCAACCTTATTTTCATTCTCAAGATAACTTTATTAAACATTTTTAAGAAGTGTTTTTTCTTATATTCAGTATTGTTTTCTACAGTGAGTCATTAACATTATTCATGAACAACCATATTGAGTATGAAAGAAAATAATACTAATTTAACATAATGTAATTAAGCTGTCCGATATAAATAAATTTACTTCTATTTAACTTACACTTAAACAAGATTTTTGAACCGTGCCCTCATTCTACTTGTATTGGCACTTAACTTCCACGCTGCAGATTTCTGCTATATGTAGTGATAGTGATTGCAATTTACTGTTTGATCACAGGACGTGACCTCTGATGGGAAGCCATTGTTTGACAATGATACCAGTTTGAAAAACATCCGGGAGCATGGAGTCCTCTTTCATGCGTCTGCAGATGTGAAAAACATCAAAAGTTCTCTCTGTTATTGGGTTGTAGGGTAGGTAACATTCTTCTAAACATCTGTTTCTTTTGTAGAAATATATTAACATAATATACAGTTTGTGCGTAGTGGTGGAAACTCAGTCAGGTTTGTCATTTTGTCTTTGAATTATGTTATAGTATGCAGTTGTTAACACAGCATGACTGGATCACATTGTATTATCTCATAGACATCAATAAATTATGTTGTACAAAAATAAAGAAATTCATTTTCCTAGTATTCTGAAAATGTCATAAAATAACAAAATTACGGTCAAATTTATCTTAACTAACCATCCTATAGAGTAGGCCTAATAACAAATGACCTTATAAATCAGCTGTCTGCTTAATGCAGGTTACATTTAACTAAATTTGCTGATATTGGTGAAATTAAAGACTTTTTAAGACAGGTGGTTGCTTAATGTTGGTGTTCATATAAAAAGTTTCAACTGTAGTATTAAGTCTGTGCTTTACAATATTTTAAAATTTATAAAATTTGTAGAGCAATATAAAATATATCTTAGGCTTTTGTTTTGTTTTAACATTTTCTTTAAAGTTGTGTTTTGTGATTGCAGACGAAGGTTTTGCCGCCCCGTGAAGAGAGAAGTATATGTTTGTTTCCATGAGTCAACACCACAAAACCTTGTTGAGATGGGCTTCCACCTCGGTTTCAGTCTGCTCAATCCAGGATGAACAAATAGTCTTCATCTTCACAGACTCAGTTACCAACACAGTGTTCTTGGAAATCATTCCAGACTTGATGTATGACCCAGATGTCCAATCTTGTTGTTCATTGGAGATGTTCAGCCTTGATGTTCAGTCTTGTTGTTCAGGCGAGATGTTCAGTCTTGTTGTTCAGTCAAGATGTCCAGTATTGATGTTCAGCCGAGATGTTTAGCTGAGAAGTTCAGTGTTGATGTTCGGCCGAGATGTTCAGTCATGATATTTAGCCAAGATGTTCAGTTAAGATGTTCAGACATGATGTTCAGCCGAGATGTTCGTCCCAGATTATCAGTCTTGATGTTTAGCTGGGAAGTTCAGTGTTGATATTCAGCTGAGATGTTAAGCCCAGATTTGATGTTCTGTCTTCATGATCAGTCTTGATGTTTAGCTGAGATGTTCAGTCTTTGTGTTCAGACTTGAGATGTCCAGTCTTGATATTTAAACTCGAACTTCAATCTTGATGCTTAGTCCTGATATTCAGTCTCAATGTTCAATCTTTATGTTCATACTTGATAATTAGTCTTAATATTCAGTCTGTGTTCAATCTCAATGTTCAGTCTTGATGTTCATTATTACTATTCATTCTCAATGATGAGTCATGTCTTAATGTTAGGTCTCAACATTCAATCTCAGTATTCAGTCTTTACATTCAATGTAAATGTTCAGTCTTATTGTTCTCACTGTAATAAATATTGAAAAGTTTCATGATAAAAAAATATGTTAGGTTACTACATTTTCACATTTATATTCATGGTGAAATTGTTACATTGTTATGTCTTAACAGAATGGGGACTTTATTGTTTGTGTGTATGATTAACTGAGTTGATAGGCATGATCTTTATGACTATTTAAGAATGGACTACCTACTAATTTTGCTGTTGTACTCATAAACAAGAAAGAAAAGAAATCAATCTCTGTGTTGTGAGGTGCAGGTAAGGCAGCAAGTGAAAATGATTTTGTCCATTGGATTAGAATTGCCTTATATATGCCTCACATTGGTATTAGGTTCTATTTTATAACAAATTAAACAAGCTTGGATATAACTAGCCACCAACCATTGGGTGGAGTAAAAAATAGCACCAAGGCTTCACCACATGAGATTGATCTAATGACTCTCAGACCTCATATGAACTTGATCTAATGACTATCAGACCTCATATGAACTTGATCTAATGACTATCAGACCTCATATGAACTTGATCTAATGACTATCAGACCTCAGATGAACTGTCATTGAGCTATATTTCTCTTCTTGGCATTACGGTAGACAATGAAAATATACATCATCTGATTAGTGAAATTAAGAGCAAGTTCAGTGCCAATAGTTAATATGTACTTCTTTTGCACTCATAATATACCTCTTCCATTTTTGAACATCCATCCATTTTGTAAGTTATATCTACCTCATCTTTTCATTCGATGAATGTATATACCCAATATGTGGTTTAATTATAATGCTTAAATGGACAAATACCTGATTTATAATGTATGTTCCAAAAAAACTGAGGTGCAATGCGATAACTGAATTTGAATGACAGTTTCAAAAAAACAAAAAAACACATTAAGAAACAAATAATAATATGATTGAGGCCCTGGGTCAGAATTAAATTGCGCACAGACCAGAAATGAAATGTTTTTTGGGGGGTCCTTACCATTTTGTTTGAAATTTTTGATGTACATGTTTTATTAATTAATAAATTATATTGCACTGATTGCAATAATTATTCTATGAAGAAATATTTATGTATTTAACATATTTTTAATCAGAATTCTGTGAATAAAAGTGACTTATTAAATTAAAATATATTTATTCAAATACGTGTACATGTATATATTTTTATATACATTTAAAATTTAAATTCTAACTGAATGTGTATATGTTTATTTTAAAATTACATTTACTATTTATGATATACAAATGTATACTTAACATGTAAAATTGGTTTGGCTTCATGTAGTATAGTTATATACATTTTTTCTTCTGACAAACTCATTCATGTGCAATACTGTGGTATCTTGATCAAAATATTGTTATTTTTACAAATATATATATATTTACTATATCATGTTGATTAAATTTCATTGAACATTTGTTGCTGTGTTTGTACTGATTTTGCGTTTGGTTTGAATCAAAAAGGCATGTTTGTAATGATTTTGTGTTTGGTTTGAAACAAAAAGGCATGTTTGTACTAATTTTGTGTTTGGTTTGAAACAAAAAGGTATGTTTGTACTGATTTTGTGTTTGGTTTGAAACAAAAAGGCATGTTTGTACTGATTTTGTGTTTGGTTTGAAACAAAAAGGAATGTTTGTACTGATTTTGTGTTTGGTTTGAAACAAAAAGGTGTATTTGTTCTAATTTTGTGTTTGGTTTGAAACAAAAAGGCATGTTTGTACTGATTTTGTGTTTGGTTTGAAACAAAAAGGTGTGTTTGTACTAATTTTGTGTTTGGTTTGAAACAAAAAGGCATGTTTGTACTGATTTTGTGTTTGGTTTGAAACAAAAATGCCTGTTTTGGTGTTATTTTAGTGAAGACATGCAGTCTAGTGATTGAGAGGTTAAACTCGACTCGTACTCGACTACCTGAAATTTAGCATTGAGATAGAGGCCAACATTTGTTTGACAAATAAAACATTCAAGTAGGAGAAAATATTTCCCTTTCAGTGAGGCCAACTGATAAGTCATTACACTCAATAAATTCTAGCCTTCTTGATTGTCAAAGACCATATTTTGTATAAAGATGAATACAGATATTCCAATATGATCACTGACAATTTTTGAAGAACTTGTTTAATATTATTGAGTACACTAATCACGAATCTGGACCAATCTCTCAAAAATGTGGGTAATGATTGCCCCATACGTCTTCCTGGGCCAATGCAGAAAGTTTGGAAGAGTGTGATACAAAAATATGTATATATATTGGCTATTTAATATTGATTATGGGAGAGGTTGGGCTTAACTTTTAAAGTTTTAACCAAATTTTAATGTGGAATAAATAAATATTGATGACCAAAAGGGTGATCTAGACCCTCCAACACATGCTGTATTAAAAAATGCATCCATATATCACATTTGACTGGACTGGGTAGTTCAGTTACTATTGAATACCAATATGTCATTCTGAGAAAACATTTAGAAAACTTAAATTTGTATACGCTAATTAACTTGAATAACGTTAAAAACGAAAATAAAACATTCAAGCCTTCACAAACGCACCCCCCTAAAGAAAATCCTGCGTACGGGCCCGCAGTCTGAATATGGGTTTAAACCAATTATTGTAATTTTTATATAATTAGATTTCCAGCAAATGTGTAACCGGCTTAAATTAAAAATACTAAACAAATGGCTCACAGTTACATCAGACAAAAAAAATTATAAAGGGAAAAAGAATTAGTAGCCGCAACATGAGTACACCCCTACCCTTGGATCCATTTCTGACCCATATCACCCTTCAGCAGTGGAGTATACGTTTATAACATGCTAGATATAAAAAAAGTGACATATTATTTATTTGGGAGGTTGATCAAATATACACTACAACTATAATTAGCTAGATGGGCATTTTAATGATTATTCCATGCGTTTTATAGTATTGTACATTCAATGAACAGTGGCGTTGGAACGAAATTCATATGGGGGGCGGGGGGGGGGGGGGTGCGAAAACAAAAAAACAA
>JAULBS010095611.1:0-16766 GCA_032355785.1 Symmetromphalus regularis | reverse complement strand
GTGATGCTGGGTGACTAAGTGTATTATATAAATGTTATATGTTATTACAGCTCCTGGTTGTAGTGAGACATATCATGTTGTGATGCTGGGTGACTAAGTGTATTATATAAATGTTATATGTTATTACAGCTCCTGGTTGTAGTGAGACATATCATGGTGTGATGCTGGGTGATTGGCAAGACCCACTCGACCCAAGAGTTGAAACTCAGATAATTTATTCACAGCTGCAAAATGGCAAACACAATCTCAGGTTTGTAATTGTTGAAATAAAAAGAAAATTAAAATAAGTAACATTTTGTGAAGACAGAACACATTATTGTGACTTTATAATAATAATAATAATAAAACTTCTGTATTGAGGTTAAAACCACATTCAACACAATATACCTTGGTTTTCCATGTACACTCACTAATGGAAATGTCTGCATTTATGCACATGCTGTTTAAGGTAGGAGCATTCAATATTGTGGTCAAATTACCGACACACTACATCTTTTTCAATGAGTGGCCAATAAATAAATCCTAAGAGAAATGATTTTGATGTTATCAGTTGAAGTAAAAAACATGCAAATGTTTATTGTCTTTTAAAAGTTACATGTTATAAAACGATTTTTATTCCCTAAACTTCAAGTGCTATTTTTATATTTTCATAATTTTTTGTTTTAATTAACTTTTGTATTTTATACTCAGAAAACAACAGATGGATTTACAACGACAGCTAACAAAGGATGGCACCTCACCCGAGAAAGAGAAGCAGTTAGCTACCATTTCCCAGATCTTGGACATTATAGAACAGCTGGAAATGTCACATGATTCTTACAAATCTTCCTGAATAACATTTCCCTGATCCTAGACACAGAACAGCTGGAAATGTCATGTGATTATTACATATCTTCCTGAATAACGGTTCCGAGATATTGGACATTATAGAAAAGCTGGAAATGTTGCATGATTCTTACAAATCTTCCTGAATAATGGTTCCGAGATCTTGGACATTATAGAACAGCTGGAAATGTTGCATGATTCTTACAAATCTTCCTGAATAACGGTTCCAAGATATTGGACATTATAGAACAGCTGGAAATATCACATGATTCTTACAAATCTTCCTGAATAACAATTCCAAGATCTTAGACATTATAGAACAGCTGGAAATATCACATGATTCTTACAAATCTTCCTGAATAACGGTTCCAAGATCTTAGATATTATAGAATAGCTGGAAATATCACATGATTCTTACAAATCTTCCTGAATAACAGTTCCGAGATCTTGGACATTATAGAATAGCTGGAAATGTTGCATGATTCTTATAAATCTTCCTGAATAATATTTTCCAGAATTTAGACACAGAACAGCTGGAAATGTTGCATGATTCTTACAAATCTTCCTGATTAACAGATCCGAGATCTTAGACATAACAGAACATTTGAAAATGTTGCACGTACTATATAGGTTCTTGTTACGAAGAATTTTTCTGTTTGTTTTTGTGTATTCTTGAATGAAATTCAGCTAGAATTTGATCTTTCAAAGACCAAACAAAGAACTCATTATGCAACTTATCTGGTAATAATGCATCTTGTTTGCATTATCATATAGTTTGGATGTGTGATTTTGTAAGTTACCTGTGTAATTATGCAATTATCTTTGTATGCAGGTTCAGGATGGTGATACATTAAATGGCATTTATGTATGGTTATTTGCCATTTGTACTGCTTGTTTTTATACAGATGGCTACACAGTCTCTGTTATGGTTGATGGTTATATTTTTTTCTATTTTTATGCTTTTAATGGCCTGATAAGATAACACTTTTTCTCTCTTTGAAGTTGTGATTATTATATAATAATTATGTAAAATTTGGGAATATATTTTGCATAGTGAAAATGTTTATGATACACCACCTTTTTGCCTTTACAATATAATGAGTGACTAAAATGTTACTAAATTTATCAATAGTTTGCTGAAAAAATATGATGTTAGACATTGAAATGATATTTGCTTTGTATTGAAGATGCATCTTTAAATATAGACCCTGAAAGGGGCATACACCCTCATCTCTCACATCTTCCCAAAGAACTTGAGATCTACCAGAAAAGAAGAATACAATTTTTAAAATTCATATGTTGGCAGCTATGCAATACTCACACCAGTTTCCATTATTTAAATATAATTGCATTCTATAAACTTGGCAGCTTTTTCAACTGTGATGTCATGTTAGCTACAAGTGTTGGGAAAGACATTCTTAACAGAATATCATATTACAGCTTACAGTGCTTTTGAATGTTTTCCTTAACTGCAATACTCTCATAGGAGTGACTTTCATAAAGCAGTAACATAAAATAAAATTCAGTCTTTAAAAATACATGTTAATTGTTTCAGATTTGAAAAAGGATTACCCATAATGGTTGAAATGGGACCAGTGCTAATGTTTTTGTGTTTTCTTTCACTTTTATTACAATATTAAAAATCTATATTTTTTCCCTAAATGTACCACTTGAGATACGAATTGTTTCTATTCATTTTAAAACATTATTGTACAGATGGAAATAAAACAGTTTCAAAACTTCTGCCATTAGATGTTGACAGTGCATTGATGTATGACTATGCAATTCTTTCATAATCTTCAACAGTTTTAAAACTTCTGCCTTTAGATGTTAGCAATACATTGGTGCATGACTATGCAATTCTTTCCTAATCTATAACAAAATATTTGCAATAAAAATAAAGATTTATTATGTTTGTTGTAAATTTTAAGAGACTGATTAATGATGTTGTTTTTTCATTGAACTTAGGTTAATTTCCTTCTGTTAGATAAAAAAAAAAAAAATTAATGTTGTGTATGTATGGCATTTTTCTTCTTAATATCTAAGAATATTTTTGTTCGGGTTTTTTTGACAGAAAATATTTTTTTGTAAATCATCACTTGTATTTTTGACATTCCAAAGCCATTGTGTCTTGTACATTTTTAAAAATGTATTACAGATGAATTATTTATCTTGTATTTTATTGTTACTTTTTCTTTCTTAAGTGATTAATATAAGTATTGAAATAATATTTATTTTCCAACTAATCTCAGAGCAGTAGTATTACAGGGATTAATAAGGATTATTTATAAAAATAAAATTGTGAAAATATTTATTGAATGAATATTTTAAATTAGGATGATATTCTGGTAAATATATGGATTATGTTACTGACCCAAAATTGAATGATACGAATAGGTCTGTTACCCTCTCCAGTTGGATTCAGTTTCATTCTTGAATAATCTTAGTAGCCTGTGTTGTAAAAGGTTATAAATGGCTGTTAACTTACACATTTAAACAAGACAGATTTGTTAATATTTTATTATTTTATTTTACACTTGGCTACTCTTGTGCCATTTTGCACAATTTATTGTACATTGTTTCTTACACATTTTTATATACTCATTTTCATATAAGTATCTCAATTTTTAATACATTCTCAACTTAAAATTTAAATATTTGTATTAATGTGGTCACTTCCGACTTGCAATAACTTTTAAACATTTTGCTTCAAACGCTTTTTATATATATTATGTGTGCACTATGACCTTTAAATTAAAAACAAGTGTAAACCAAATATAAGCCTTTATAAGATACTGTTTTTTAAGTAAGAAATAGATATTTTAAAATTCAACTAGCATGGGAACTTGCCGAGTTCTTAATATAGTATTTTTACATTTATTAATCTCAGATATGTTTATTAAACTTCAAATATGTGTCTAAATTAGCTGAAATGAAGTGGACATTTAGCAGAAATATTTAAGTTATTAACACTTGATAAAATAAGCATTAAAATTTTAATTTGATTATTTTAACATGTTAAAGTAATAATTAAAACTTGAAATACCTTCAGTATAATGCTAATGAGTGTTTTCATGAATCAATATCATGACTATCTTATTGAATGAGCTATTAGTATTTTACAAGTACATGTAAGTAATCATAAATTAAAACTATGCATGTTTTCTGACAAAATAAATGGCACTGTTATCCTTGTTTATAATTAAGCTCTTCTATATACTTTGCTAAAAACTTGTAGCAAAAATTTATTTTTAATCTACATAAAGAATAATACTCTAAGGCTTGTATTATACATTATCATTGACATTACTGAGAGATACTTCTTACTTTTAAATGTTTCAAATTTTATTTTAATTTAATTGATGTAGATACGTAATAAATCCATGTTTTGATCTGAATTCAGATGTACCATTTGCTTAATGTTTTTGATTGAATATATATTTACTAGAAATTATGTATTTAATGTTAAATCACACTATTCACAACTGTTATACTAATATTAATCAGGGTTAGCTTGTTGAATTGTCTCTTCTTTTTTTTAATTAGTGGCACTTTACAATAAGCCATTTGCTAAACATTTTTGATTGAGTATCTATTTACTAGAAATTGTGTAAATGATATTTGATGTTAAATTACACTATTCACAACACTAATATTAATCAGTGTTAGCTTGTTAAATTGTTTTTGTTTTTTGTTGGTGACACTTGACAATAAGCTATATTATTTCTGAAGGCATAGAATTTTTGATTGTTGTTATGAACAGATTATTCTAGTTATAAACAAAGGGTGTCAGTAAACAAACATTCCTTTCCATATACAAAGCAATATGTTCAGCATATCATTTACATTTCTTTATATATATATATATATATTTACATGCAAGCTTTTGTGCAAAGTTGTGGTGTTATTTTTCAGGTAAAATTATATTTATTTGTGTCAGTAGACAAGGATTTTCCATTAATACCTCTAGTTTTATTAGATGTCATACCCCAGTGGACACTCATAACTGAGAAAAATATTTTTCATATTTTCTCAGTGAGAAATATTGTACATTGGTTAGACAAGGCATTTCATTGGGTCGCTCTGCCCATTATGACCAGTAAGCTTACCTATACTAAATAAGACATCATGATCATTATAATATTGTAAAAGTGCAAATGAGGTAACTAAAACTAGAAAAAGTCTAATGTAACATCATCCATAATGTTATAGGATAGCATTAGAAAGTTTAAAGAATAGCACGATTAAAATTGTCTTTGGTAATAAATAGAATATCAAACTTGTTACCATTTATTATCACATTTATGTCCCTTGTGAAATAATTTGATAATGATTGGCAAATCATTTAATATCCTTTTTTTAAAAGATAATTAAAAATGATTGATAATTTACATTTTTACAGCTGTCCACTTAAACACTATTTTTACATATCAAGATCTGTTGAGATCCCAATAAATATTTATCATAGCATAATTTATATTCATTCACCTCGTTTAAGCCTCAGTGGTTCAGTGGTAAGACATAACTGAAGTTGAAGATAATTACTCAAAATATGCAAGAGGCTGGTTCACACTTCAGACTACATGTCCAAATTACCAAATGATTGACATACAAAAGCCAATAATTAATAAATCAATGTGCTATAGAGGTAATTGAAAAAGAAAAATCACCACTATTGTTCATGCAATAACTGGGAACAAATATTAATAAACTTCTGTTTGTAGTTAGATGGATTATGAGACTACAAAAATTGTTGGTTTGGATCTGACAAATTGTTTTTAACAAAATATCAGTTTGGTCTATTTCGTTGTTACATTTTATCAATACAGACAGTGACTGTAGGATAAAATCATATCATGTCTTCTAATAAACATGATATTATGTATTATACAAAATGAAGAGAGTGCCATTATTTCTTCAAAATAGTGCTATGTCTGAATGAAATTACCTTTATGCATGATTAATATAACATTTTCTTCAAAGTGCCATATCATGTTTTATTTGAACATTATACAATGTGATGTTGTACTAAATTAATATGTATTACACGTCCCAATCTGGCAAGATTACAGAAAGTGTAAAACTTTTAAAACTTACCCTTTTCAAAAACATTTTTCATGTGTTCTGTTTCTTATTTTTTGAACTTTGTTTTTGTATTTATGTTGTTATATTTTAGAATGTTGATTTTGTTTGTTTATTCAACTTTTTGAACATGTATATTGCATGTTTTTTAATTTTATTTCTTGATATATTTTTCAGTTATTTTATTCATTTTCATAACACAATCATATCTTTATGCTGAAGTTATGTATATAATATTTACATATTTATGTTGTAGTATTTAAACATTTATTTTATCTATCAAATTGAAAGCCATCACAGACTTAATTTGTTTTCTATCTCTTAAGATTATAATTATTGAAGATTCCCATAGTATTCACATAGCAGGTCAAATACAGATCTAAACTAATACTCAGCTGATGAAATAACAGAGTTCTTGGAACTGGCGGCAACTGCACCGTCAATATTTGGACACAATGCCCAGAATTTTTTTTATAATTGTTTTGGTGTGAGTTTGGGATCGGGACGACATTCACCTCCCCATATTCATTTGCTTCTGAATAATGTTTAATAACTTGCACAAACTAATCTTTTATATCAGTGATCTTAATTAGTAGACTGGAATTTGCTTATAAAAGATCTTTTCTGATTGAAAAGAGTTTTTATAGACCATATATGTTACAATTGCTGCATATTTTTCAGCCAATACCCATTGATGAAACAATTTGCTAGAATGTCATTAAAAAAACATTCCTTTTCTATTAAAATCTACAGTTGTGTAACATAGTATCAGTTACATTTTATTTGTCACTATAGGCATCGTGTCATTTAGTTAAACCACAAGTTTAAAACACTTTTTGTGAAATGATCTTGTGTAATAGAGATTAATTTTGTTTAAATTTGTGTGACGTGTGCTTCATTGTTGTGTAGTCGATAATACACATTCAGCTTGTATTGCGATCATTTTGTTAAACTAATATTTTTATTAATGTGATGCAACAGTAGGAGACTACAGTTACTTCCTGAGCACAGTTCTGATGCATTGTGGGATAATTAATGAGCTTGCAGTGTGGGAAGCAATATGGAGTATACATGTAGTGTTCAACCATCAGAAATATATCTAACTTAATTACCCCTTAGAAATATAATTATACGTCATTATTGTTAATAAAATATTTATTATTCATTAATATTCATAATTAGTCAGATAATCTCAGTCTTGTTGTTAATAAATTTACAATCTCACAATTGTTAATAAAAAAATACATCATCTAAGTTCATGTATACTATCTTACTATTGTCAGTTGATACAGTATGTAATATTTTGGTTTCAATCATCACGTCAAGCTGATCTCATGTCATTTTTTTCACATTATTTGAATTTATCATTTTGCTGTTACTATTTTCCCACAAAGTGGTTTTAATTATTTTGTTTTGTTTGGTGGATGTATTTTTAGTAGACAGTTTTGTCATTATCATTAGTTAATATGTTTTTCTGTTTTATTTAGTGTTCTGTAGCTTTGTCTAGTTGTTTATTTTGTAGTTGTTTTTGTCTGGCTTCTTTTAGTTGTTCACTGTTGCCCAATGAGATTGTGAAAAGGTTTTCTTTTTAGACTTAACAATCAGAGTTTTGTTTTTTACAGATGTCTTTACTTTTACTCACTGATACCCATGTAACAACGAAAATCTTTATGTTATTTGAAATATTATCTGTTATTCAGAAAGTGATATACAAGTAGTTCAGTAGTAGAGAGTCTACCTGTGCAAGGTTGCAGGATCAATCCCATTCTATAGATCAGTTTGAGATTTTATTTTTTCATTCCAACCAGTATTTGACAATTTATTTAAGAAAAAAACAATTTTAATCAGTGTCCAATATGTATAATATAGGCGACTCATGGCATACAGAAAATAAATAAGGTTGGGAGGGGGTTGTACATTTTCATAGACAGGATGGTATCAGTGGTATGTTCTGTGTATAAATTGTTAATGGTAAAATGTAATAATTATGAGGAATAGAATACTCAATCCCTGATTAACAATGGAGCAGGAATCTAATTCTTAGAATAAAAGTTCTGGAGGACCTTATATCTAGCTGAACATATTCCCAAAGAGATTCACTATACTATGTAAATTGTATGTGCCAAACCCTTCGATATGTACTGGTTTAGGATCACATGTTGGAACAAAAAATAGCTAAATAGGTCCAAACAAATGCATTCTCTTCCTCAGCAGGACTCCCTACTACTGACCTATGCCCCTGTTCCTTCATTCTTTAAATTATATATTTTTATTATATATATTACTTTGAAATTGTTTTACCTGCATTCATATGTTAATAAAATTGTTTTAAAAGATGAAAACTGTATGAATTAGTTTGAGATTTAAAATCTGTTTAAATGATTGTATTCACTATATTATTTGGAATTTTACCTCTTTTTTGTTTTTCTTTCTCTTTTTGACTTATCGGGTATGCTTCAACAAAATATTTTACTTAGTTGGTTAAAAACAAATTCTCCAGCAAAAGGTGTCAGTTCCGAGATTTAAAGTAGTAATATCCAAGTGTTAACAGCTTTTATTTAATTATTTATATTTAACTGCAAAGATGATGTGAGCAAAAGAGTCTGCATTTTATATATCTCAGAATTCTTTCAAATAGTCAAGCTAATTGGTACTCCTCCAGCAGATACATGTAGGATTTTTTTTTTAAATGTTGCTTAACATGGTTTTGCTAAATAACTGCTCTTTAAGCAATTTCCATTCTCGGATGTCTTGAGTGGCAAAAGCAGGTTTCTTGTATATCTTTTTTTCTTTCACCATATGTTGGGATGTGGTTAAGCAAACACTGACAAATATTTTTGTGCAGTTTTAGCCTGTTGTGTTTAACGAATCTATTGATAGATTTTAAATAAAATGGCCTCATAAAAATAATAGATGTGTTCAAAGTATTTCCATTCGTTTTCGATTAAAATCACATTATGGCTTTTGTTAAATTAATATTCACAAAACATGTTCAGTTTTTCTCAATAAAGATTTACATAGCCTTATTTGTGTGTCAGTTTTCTTTTACCTGTCATATACTATAATTCTCAGTTGTGTGACACCAGGAGCCATATTGTGAATCAAGCATGCCCACATCCTCTACTACAGACATTATTTCAGTATATGTAATGAATTTGAATGTCAGGTAAATGAACTCAACAACAGAATATAAAGTGGTTTTGATGATTTATGATCTGGTCTTGCAATATAAATGTTTTTGAATGCAATCTATTGGACTGCTCTAACTCGTAGACTGTTACAAGTACTCTTAATAAGTATTCTTTTGTTGATTTTGGCAGTTAAATTGAACAGCCAATATTTATGTATAATGTCAGTCCTATTAGCTCTAATACACTGCACCATCTTTGTAAGTCTGGTTTATGATGGTAGGAATGGCAATTTTTTTTTGTCACTGCATCTAACTTAATGTGATGCATATTTACAGGAAATTGCAAGCTATACTTAAAAACTGTCTGTATGTCTGGCACTCGTGGTCACAATGCAAGCTATTTTGGGATGACTGGGAACTATTCAAGAACAATATATAAAGTGGCTGTGATGATTATGACCTTTTTGTCTTGCATTAAAAATATTTTAGAATGCAACCTACTTTTTGCATCAATTTGTAATGGTTTATTTTGTTTGTTGATTTAGAACGGTATGATTCATCACGACTCATTTGTAAACAATGAATGTTGGACACCAATTAGAAAAAAACCAACCAAACGACTAGTTATTTCTCTTTTATTAACATAACAATATAAAATCACACAACAGTACTTCATAAAAAATATTTAAGATGTAATACTTAACAAACAGCATCAATATTCAAGAGTACGTGATAGTTGTTATCAAATAACAGTCGCTTAGAGGAAGCATAACAACAGAGAGGTGAAAAAAAAATGTGTGCTTATTCCTAGATATTATTTATATAGTAAAGCTGGCAAATACAAACAAATCTACTGTTACAACATGCCAAATTGGTACTATAACCTACTGTCTCCAGACACAAATGTGTGTAAAGAAAACATTTAAATTGCTATGGTTTTACAACTTTCAGCTCATCTGTGAGGCCTGTAACTAAAATCAAACATAAGACTTAAGCAGATATAACAATAAATTAGTATTACTACATCAACATTAACTCTTATATTTGCTTTAAGTTACAATCTAGACATAAACTGTGTTAAAATTTAATCCTAGATAAAACAATAAAAAAAACTATTAGTCAAAATGATACGATTTTATTTATTATACTGCTTATTTTTTTAATAAGAATTTGAAGAAAATTAGTTTAACAACCCCATATACAAAAAAATAAGTATCAGCCACTGGGGGATATGAATTTGTATTTAATTAAATATAAGAATTTATTTGTAAGCATAAAGGCACTTTCTTTAGGGTTACCCTTAGATAAAAAAAAAAAAAAAAATTCTTTGAAAAAAGGCATAATTCATGACATCAAAATAATGTAACATATATTAAAGATAATATGATATCACTTGAAAACGTCTGATAATAATATTATAGTAAAAGGAATGCAAATATGAATATTATATATTGTTATTGTTTCAACAAAGTCTGTCAGGACTTTTGTGATAAAATGGATGATATAGTCCAACTTTCCATTCATGTTGATTCACACAATAAAGATCAGTTTACAGTTTACACAATTGCTTTATGTAATATACTGATAGGAAAAGACTGGTACCAAGACACCTAGTCTGTCTGTAATAAGTTGTTCCAATCTGTAATTAGTTTTACTAAAAAAGACTTGATAATTTGGTAATACATGATGAAAAATGTTTCAATCCAAATGTCTAAGTATGCCAAAACTATCATCATCAATGGATTTTTAGATAATTAAAAGTTTAGAACCCAAACCAAAATGTAGATTTAAATTTTATCAGCAGTACTGTGTGTGAACATCTAACTTTGCATAAGTCTACGTAGCTCAGCCTACCTATGCATTTCTAAATAAATGTATTAAAACATTAACTTCATACATCAAATGAAGAAGACTATTAATGTACATGTATTATTATCATAAGTATGTCTTGCTTCAGTTTGGTGGGTATATCACTATACATGAGTAAACCTGCATCCATTCATGTAAGATAAAAGTATGTTCTGAGATGTATTTTAAAGGTCAGATGGAGATGGGGTACTTTCTGTATATTTATAGAACTCTTCAGAACTGGAAGCCACACTTTTTATAAACAAAATAGTATAATAATCTTATAATGAGCACAATAGGTTACCATGACCTATATTTAGCCTGTACTGTGCATCCATCTTTCATGTTTCATTCTCATGACTGCTAAATGCTGATAGTACATAAAGAACATAAACAAAGTTATATCATTTAAAGATGAAATGTATAAACAGTCAGATCTGTCACAACAGTTTTATTCTGAGACGTCCTGTTAAATTGTTTGAGAAACATTCTCACACATATGCACTTATACGATTTAGTTTACAGAAAGCATGGATATCAGAAAAAAATAAGGGATCTTATAATAGTGGAGAGTTACTTAATGAGACACACCCGCATATTTGTTATTAATATGGCATAAAAAAAAAAGTCCCAGGAACCAATATAAAAACATTCCACTCATACAAACAAAACTGGTAAGTAATCAAATGTATTTTAATGCTAATGGGAAGTCTTATCCACAAAATGATTTAAGAATAGTACACATAAACTTTAGCTTTTTACCACTATAGTTAATAGATATTGGCTTTTCACCTGTGATATGTAACTCCAGATAGGTAAGCATGAAAGTTGTTATTGCTATAACATTTTTGGATATGCAAACTATTAAACCAGATTGAGTTACTGCCATATTGCAGTTTTAGCACAAACTGGTGCTCATTTTAGTATTTGTAAGTAGAACAAGGAAAACAAAACAATGAAACAATAAGTACATGAATATTATTATTCATATTTATCAGAATATTTACTCCTGACATATTGTTGAAAATCTTTCTTTTTTCAAGTCTATTTTTAGGCAAACCTGTGGTGTTAAATAATAAAATAATATATATGTTTGGTAAAATTATGTGTTAAATATAATTCAGTATGATACAGCATGGTGTAAGATAACAATATACAATTTGGTCTAATAAGACTTGTTGGTCTGAAAGTTTTTACAGAAATACACTGTTTTTCTCCCCAACCCTTTTTTTTTTAACTAACATTCAGTTACTAAAAGAAAGAAAGCTGCATCCTCCAAGCAAATGACTGAAATTAGTGACATACATGTATTTACTACACCTGTCATATATATTTTTTAAAAAGGCAGATTGATGTGCTAGATCAAAAATGATATGTACAAGAATGAAAAAAAGTATTTCTTTGGCCTTAACACTCTAAACAAAGAATTAGAGATTCAGCAGTGTGCGTTTGTGACATAATATCAAAAGAAATCAACAGACAACACATATTAAGACAAGCAAATGTACCGTAAGTTATAAAAGTATCAAACATATTACAAGATGTGCATAAACTATTATTGTGCTTTCTTAACACATATTTTATTTGTCACCTAAAAATATACAAGTTTTTGGTGTCAAAATACGAAACTTAATAAATCCAAAATAATTATTAATATTTATTCATATAAAATGCTGAATCATGAATATGAAGCATGTACAAAAGTGTACATCACTCATTTTTTCATGGTTGTTATAGTGATTTATCAAAGACTAATCCAGAAGGGTAAGATGTCTAGGGTCTGTATCCCTCTTTTAGCTCACTTTTTTTTTTTCAATAATAATTAGATCTTAACAAACTTTTGATCTCATCTTTTTGTACTAAAATTTCTTTAAACTATTTTTCAATCTCTCTCTTCTAAAACACAGAAATTATTTTTGTATCTTTTAATTGAAAAGAAGTAATTTCTTAATATGGAAAACTTATTATAAAATCACCTCCTCCCCAACCCACCCAAAAAAATAAATAAATAAATAAAAAAACAGAAAACCAGATATTATTTTCAAAGCTAGACAGTCAAAGAAAATATGAGGAATATTTACTGTCTAATAAAAACAGTGTTGGTTTATATTATGACTAAAATTCTAACATGACAATTAAAATGGGTCAATCTTAGTGGTGTACGCTGCCTGTCTGTTTACACTGAACAAAATGGTGGACCAGCTAGTGTCGGAACAATTTGCTATTACTGTATACAGTCTCATACTGTGTAGAGAATTCTGGCTTTGTTATGCAAAATTCCAATATCATTTCAATATAGACATTATATACACTATAATTATTCTTGCTGTACATGTCACTATTTCCCATACCACTTTGTGTCAGTCATTACAGAAACTGTCCCTGTTACAATTAGAAATATGTCCAAGTTAGATTTTACAGTATATGCTTTTCTTATTATTTAATTTAATCCAATTTTGGTACTATACACATTTTCATTCAAAGTTAAAAGATGAGTGTTAGACAAAATGACTGACATCATTAATTTTGTGACTGTCAGTTCTTCCAAAATAACAAATTTGTAACAATCTCCATGACTGTCCAGTTATTTCCAGGCCGGTACACAAGTAATTTAGTTCAGATTAAATATTTTGTTAATATGGATGCCAAACGATCTGGTAATAGCTGTATCAATCCATTTTGAATATATATCATCAGAAAGGCTAATCATTAAATGGCCATTTTGAATACATCTGCACCAAGTTTTAAATAACTCACAAAATTATAAGAGTTGATAAATAGTTCCACCATCAAACAGATTTTATATCAAAAACAGTTTTCATAATGTTCAACAGATTCTTCAAAAAATAGAGCTAATTTAATATTATATATACCACATAATTATATCAGTTTTAATCCAAGAGTTTAAGTTTAGTTTACAAAGTGGGGTATTAAATAAGGTATATTTATTCAAGTAATTGAAGTATACTGAATATCTGAATGAATTCCTACAATACACATATTAGACCGGCTTCAGAATGAGCTAAGAGCCACCCGGAGCCATCATTATGTAGACTGGTATTTTTTCATTCCTTATCATATATGAACACAAAAAAAGTTTGGTAATCAGGGATCTGGTGCTGCCTTTGCAAAATATAGGGGTCAAAACATGGCCCCCCTCCCTGAAGTGACTTTAGTGACAGACATAGCCATTGGTATATCCCTACTCCCCCACCCCCACGACAAAAAAAGAAAGATTAAAAGTGACTAATTTGCTACAAAATAGTCATCTTTTAACAGACGGAACAAGATCCTAACATTCATGAAGACTCGCTTTGGCCCACGGACAATGTCTGTAATAACATGCATCGCAATAGCAATATCCTGGTGATGTTCAAAATATGATATCTCATTAAGTTTTAATGCTAGGTGGCTGATTTTGATGTCAAAAGAAAGCTATGATAATGCAGAATACCCTTAAATATATAAAACTGGCATTCACATCACTTAAATGAGATAACACTATCAAAATATGTTGAAAATAGACTTTTGTTGGATAATTTGGCAGCCATCTTGTAAAATGACAGCCATATTGGAATTTCCAATCGCTAACTGGTTCAATTTGAAGAATGATCCAATGAGATCACTCATATCAAATTTCATGCTTGTATAACCATTTAAGATAGTATTCCTGTTATCTGATCTACTAAAATAACTATTAAAAGATACACATTTTTCAGGGAGGGGGTCCATGTTTTGACCCCTATATTTTTCAAAGGCAGCACGAGATCCCTTATTACCAAACGTTTTTTTGTGTACATATATGATAAGGAATGAAAAAATACCAATCTACATAAAGACGGCTCCGTGTGGCACTTAGCTCATTCTAAAGCCGGTTTAAAATGACAACTGTTATAATACAGAATGATTGTTGTTTTCTTGTTTGTTGTTTTTTGTTAATGACACCACTACTGCACACTGAAAGCTTGTATTTTTTCTGTTTTGTCCGTTTTAAACTTTAACAGTATTGTTTTTATGGACATGTGACTTGTTAGTTGATTGCGATCACTGCCAGACAGTTTGTTTCCACGTAGGGTAATATTTAAAACAGATCAACATTTCATGACTGTCAACAGTCGTTGTTAGTGTGATAAATCCACATATTTACATTTCCACATTCTTAACATCTTTTTGATTTTACCTGTCTCCATCTTTTCTTGTGTTTGACAGATAATTGTTACAACTAATATTATAATTTTTTTTAACAATTTCAGAACATTTATTCTTGATATTTTGAACAATCTTTTTCAATTATATACATGAATAATCCTACAAAGTAAATAATTCAAAATGTAATTGTGACATTTGATAAATGTAATAAGAAAATTTCTTCCTTATTTATCACGAATCAGAATTGTCGTGCTACATATTCATAAAGATGATCATTTTAGCTGTGATAACCAAAGCTTCTAGTAGAATATAATTTCAACCATAAGTTAACTAGTTTTATTCATTAAACACCACCTATTTTACAATATATTTACATTGTATGTGCTCAAAGATGCAAGATTATATGATTGTTATAATGACCCATCCAGCACAAAAAAAATATGAAAAAGGCAAATCATTTTGATGTTACTTTAGCATTTATTCTTGAACAGATGTTTATGAAAAAATCATAAAAAATTATGTTAATAATGTGATGGTGTTTCCATACATAAACACATGGCGTTGGTATCAACGTAACAGTATTGACAAACCTATTATAATCAACAGACCTTGATGAAACGGCCATTATAAAATGCAGTAGTTCAAAACGATATGTGCAGGATCCCATGTAACGACTAAGCTTGTTCTAAATGAGGTCAGTTTGACCCTAAAGCTATTGAACTTTCTTTGCTTTGGTGTAGCTGATGTTTCTGTTTGTTCCACAATCTAACTCCTTTTTTTCATTTATTTGATTCCTAAGACATTCACAAACCTGGGTCATGTATTGCCATCACACTACAGACATATACACATTGTCTCGTTTGATACTTTACATGTTTTTCTTTGACCTCCAAGCTACTTTTCAAATTAGGATAGTCATCCAGTGAGATTTTTTCAGATATGATCTTCTTGTCTTGTAATATTGTGGCATGTCAGATTCCACGTATAATGTTTGAAAATAGATGCAAGATCGTATATGTTATGAATGATATATAAGATTCACTTTGTGGCCTTTATTTACCTTTGAATTTCAAATTGACGTCATCATGGCATCCTTTGGGATTCCTCTTCACAAGAATAGCAAATTAAATGCCTGAAGCTCTCAAAGATTATGACCAGGCAAAGAGATTCTGAAGACATGACCTCCAGGGAAATAGCACAAATTTGAGATATTTTTACAGAGGTTGGACTATACGTTATTCGACTGTTCCAAAAATAGTGATTTTCAAGACAAAATAATGAAACAGTTATTCCAGTATTCCATTAGGAAAGTTGCTATAAAACATGGAAAAGTGAAATCTGTAAGATCTCTTGCTGCTAATCAGGAAGAGTAGTCTATGTGGCAGTAGCATGCTTCTTCTGAAGACCATGAGTCACAAATACCATGTGTTTGGTACTTAACAGTCACTGATTAACCAATATGCTGGGCTGTTATTAAATAATAGATCCTTTATTATATTCCACATATCTCAAACTATAATTAAAGCTTATTAACTTGTAGCTAACAGTTTAAAAACTCATAGCCTAAGGAGTGTGTGTGTGCGTGTCCAGATCCATCCTTGCATCTGAAGATCTAACTGAGGTCAAAAGTAGTGAATGGTTTATTTAATTATTGGAACCAGTGGTCCACAACTGGTTCATCAAAGGCTGTGGTATGTGCTGTCCTGTCTGTGGGACAGTGCATATAAAAGAC
>JAULBS010095600.1:0-16767 GCA_032355785.1 Symmetromphalus regularis | reverse complement strand
GGCGGGGGAGGGCGGGGGGGAGTATCCAGCCTTCGCGCCCCCTACGTAAAAATTTAACTGAGCTTAACAGCAAGCGCGAAACCTAGTGTAATGAGCACCACCTAACAATTTGGTTCTCAACAAGTCGCTAACAATTTGATTCTTAACATCTCGGATGCGCTTCGACTTGATAAAAGTGTAACCTATGCTTAACACTTAAAACATAGTCATGTCATTGATTGAAATATATTTTATTGCATATAAAAATACACAAAAGGATTGCGCACAAGTTATCCAACTTACGATCCCTCTACAGCAGTGATGGCGACAACAATTTTTTTTTTTCAAATTTAACAGTGAAAAATAGAAAGGAAGAAAAGGTAAGAACATTCGTGCTATAAATATGAGATAAGATATAGATTAAGGAAGAAAAAAAGAAGGGACAGAGCAATAATAAAAAGTGTAATGATATATTAATATATTTATTTATGATTAATCTTTTTTCACTTAATATCTGAATATGCGAACAGAAGGTCATGATCATAGTATCTAAAGTAATTTGCCAAAACACATTATCCGTGTATTCAATATGAAAAATATTTTGTTTCTATATAAATACAGTAACCATATTTAAACTTTGGATGTTCATCACATTAAACAAAGTAATACCAGTGACGTATCCAGAAAAATACATTTAAGGGGAGAACATTAAACAAAAAATTAAATGATAATAATAATTATTATAATAATGTAATAAAAGTTATTTAAATCGCAAAATGTAGGGGGCGAGGGCGGGCACCCGCCTAGATCCACCACTGAATGTCATTATGCCAGTGTATCTAACATGAATTTACCGACACACATTACATATGTATAGAATAAGCAAACAGAACGGTAATGTTCTGTGAACTCAATCACCATATAATAACATTTTTATTTTAGTTCTTGCTATCGAGTGATGAGCATAATAAAAGTGGTGATGTCCGTGGTATCTAAACTAATGTACGGACACGAGCAGATAGTAGCAATCTGTCTGGAATAACACTAGGAAGCGCCAGGGGCAGCTAGACTTTTCTAAGATTTTACACATGGGACATGACGGGATATGATGGTTAGGGGCAAAAATATCCGCGTTCAATTTATTCATTTGCTCGCTCCTCAACGAACAAAATGCATTAATGACGTCAGCTGTAGCCATTGATTTTACTCGTGCATTTGTCAGCTCGATACCAGCTCCAACTTGAACTACATCTATTTGTCATACTTAGTTCTGTGAGCGGAATTCCTGAGCAGGCAGAAAGATGCATTTCCAATTACAGCGCAAAAATATAAATCTTAAATGGAAATGTATACATTCGTCTCTCTTTGTCTTCACCACACCTCGCATTCAGTTTTATTGTCATACATGTGTTCAGTTTATATGTAAAAATTTTAGGTTTAAAGACAGTTATTATCTCTAAACTCAAATATATTTAACCCATATAGATATTTTTGTGCCCCTACCTTTGTGCATTTACTTCACAATACGACTTTTCTGGAAAAGGTTCCAAGGAAGAAAGATGATTACTATTTGCAATGTTACACACATTTCTTTCTTTCTCTCTCCATTTTCTCTCTCCCTTTCTGTCTGTCTGTCTGTCTATATATTTGTATGTCTTTCTCTGTCTGTCTGTCTGTCTCTGTATCTCTCTGTATCTCTCTCTTTCTCTATGTCTCTCTCTTTCTCTATCTGTAATATTTTGACCTTTCTCGATTAGTGTTAGCATCTGTTTGCATCAGGATTTACGTTTAATCCTGCTTTGATAGTTTCTGATATTTACGCTGACGACGTTTCCATTGCGGCATGATAACGACGATTGCCTGGCCGTGCGGACAGTGATTGATGCGAGCCCTATATGCTCACTGCGTGCTCACCTTCCACGGCGATCTGTACGCAGATTAGCTCGGCTGTCAAAGCCTACATAATTCAGTAAAGGGTAAACGAAGTCGCGCAAAAAACACTAAGACAAAATCAATAGAATATTTACAATAGCTATCAACGATAACGCGCAAACTGTGAAAAAGAAGATTTATTTCATGAGCAAGAATATTTGTTATTTAAATATTTTTTGGTCTAAATTCTATACTGACAATCCGATACAATTGCTATGTTGTTCAAGGGTACAGTATCTTCAAACAAGTCAGGAAAAGGAAAGGATTATTTGTTTAATGACACCCCAGCACATTGTTTATTCAGCGGCTATTAGGTGTCAGACATATGGCTTTTTGAAACGTCTTTAGAGAAAACCTGCTATTGTCACATAGGCAACTCTTTCAAATTACCAGCAAGGAAACTTTTATATTCGCTTTTCCACAGTCAGGATAGCACAAACCATGGCTTTTGGTCGGTGTATGTGGCGTACATCTACCCACTGAGCCTAGCCAGTATCGAGATTAAAAATCCCATGCCTTGTCTGAGATTTGATCCATTTACCTACAAGCCTCGAGTCCGACAGCTTAATCAGCGTGGCCAGTCACATAAGACAGAATCAAAGGAAATATTGGCAAATCCATGAATGTCTGCACAAGTGAATTACCAAGACAGTGATGATGCCAGCTTTTCGCAAATAGTAGGCGTATCCTGCCATATTGGCGATCCGTAACCCTTTAAAGTAGTTATTTTTTGCATAAAGAGTATGTATCTATACATCCAACAAAAACAAATTTCGAGATAAAAAAAAATAAAATAATAAAAGATTCGTAATATAATGTTTTAAATATTTAAATTGTGTGCTAATTTATTTTAGTACACTAATATCCATCAGCATGTTTATTTGAAAAGTAAGTCTCGGTGGTCCAGTGGACTCTCAAGCTGATGACAGTGGTTCAAAAACCGTTGAAGGCAGGCTCACACTTGACTACGTATCAGAATAACCAAATGTTTGATATCCAATAGCCGATGATTAATGAATCAATGCTCTAGTGGTGTCGTTAAACAAACAAAAAAGGATATTTGAAGAAAAAATTGAGTATTAGGAGGTTCCAGCGTACGATCGATAAAGTTAAGTCCAGCCGTCCCTGCGGTTCAACGCAGAGACGTAAACAGAATAAGCGCGGACAGAAAGTAGTCCAACTGATGAGCATAAACCCTTGTAAATATAAAAAATAGCATAACATGAACTGAACTGAAGTAGTATTAACATGCCCACATCCATTTGGTTCGGGCATGTCCCCCCCCCCCCGGATTCCGCGCCTTAAGAGGAAGGCACCTAATCCGAGGCGGAAAAGTGACCAAAAAATAAAGAGAGAGTGCATAACATGATAGCTTTTTGGTTTTGATAGTTCACTGTTGTATGTAACTGAAGGTATATTCTTTATATTTCAAAACAAATATTTTTGGTTTTGATAGTTCACTGTTGTATGTAACTGAAGGTATATTCTTTATATTTCAAAACAATTTTTTTTGGAGGAATGTAACTGTGTGGCAAAAGTGATGATGTACTTTTAAAATACTGTTATCAATAACTTGTTGATACTCACACTGATATACCATGGATGACTTAAAATACCGTTATCAATCTCTCACTTTCAGTAGCTGATCCAGAGGGAGGTCTTGGAAGTCCGGATCCCCACCCCCCCTTTACTCGTATCTTTTTAATTTTTAATATATATTTTGCGAGTGTAATGACGTGGAAATTAACAATTGTTTCCCTAGTCCTATTCACCCATCACATTTGGACACCCCTTTCTGAAATCCTGCATCCACGCCTGGCTGTTATCTCCACAGATGAATTAAAATACTGTTATCTATCAATCATTATTCATTATGTAATAACTATAGCTGAAAAAAAAAAGCGTTTCTACAAAACCATAAAACCAACCAGACATACCTAATTTTAAAGCCTTATCATTTTGAAAATTATTCAGACTATCAGTTTTTCCCCCATTACAGTTTAGGACGTATTTCAGACAAAAACGATTTTTGACATGCAGAATTCTCATCTTCTACCATACCCCAATACCAGAAGGTGCCTAGAATAACGTCGACAAAAAGCGATATGAATTAAATATGATGGTAACATCACGTGCTGATACTGTTCATATTGATTTAGAAAAGTTGGAGCTGTGATTTATCCACACAATGCAGTTTGTGGTGAGATCACTACATAAACAAGGCATTACGCTAGAGGGCTTTATTTCAGATTGTCGTGCCTCGGACCAGTAAAGAGGCCTGGAATGGCACATAGGCAACTGAAAGCGAGATTCAATACACATTAAACAGGAAATTGCTTAATCTTTTTATCATCAGCGCTTTTTATGTTGAAAAGATTACAGACACACATAAATGTCAGATGTCTGTATCCCAATGTATGTATAATCGATCAAAATCTCAAACAGTTTAAAAAAAATTATTATTAAAAAATGCATCGCCCTTCTAGCCTAATTAATCCAAATAATAATACGTCTTTTTAGAACATATTATATAATATGCTTTACAAAGCTGTTTTGTTATTTCCAAATTTCTGCACAATGCAAAGTCCAAACAACGCAAGCCTCTGGCTGATTTTGAAAAAAATCTCCCAAAGAAATACAACATTTAATTTTTTATTTACCTTCATATATTATTGCCTACGCTGGAGCCGCCTAGCAATTTCTCCGGTTTCAAACCTACTCATTGGATTTGATATAAAGAAAAAAACTAGTCTAGCGAACTTCTGCTATAAATATTTCATTCTGAACATAACCTTGGTCTTAAGCGTAATTGCATCCCACTGCCGATAGAAATAATTAATCCAAATTAAATCAGAACAAACACTTTGCTACCTCCGCATAAAACTGCAAAAAACTGCAAAATGCTGTATAGACAACGGCGTGAC
Organism: Symmetromphalus regularis; assembly: GCA_032355785.1. Taxonomy (NCBI): domain Eukaryota; kingdom Metazoa; phylum Mollusca; class Gastropoda; order Neomphalida; family Neomphalidae; genus Symmetromphalus; species Symmetromphalus regularis. Next base: position 11,932 of record JAULBS010095600.1, on the reverse strand, counting down.
ACTAGCACTGTCTTTAACTGACAGATCCATTGTTTTCAAACCGATGAAGTTAACAAAGACATCACGGGTAATCAGACATCTATTTAGTTTAAACATTCAGGAATACATGAATATTAAAGCCCGATGAAAATTCAAAAATTTCAAGACTTTTATTAAAATAAACAAGTCTCGAAATATTTCAAAAGCTGCGATACACGTTCGTATTTATAAAACAACAACAATAAAACAAAACAAAACAAAAAACCCAAAAGAGAACCAAAAAACTTCTGCTCAACTTGAAGAGAAATTAATTGAAAAGTTTTCGTTCTAAAATGTAAATCGAGTTGTTCAAAGCACAGTTAAGCTGTTAATGAATTTTTTCTCTTTTAAATGTTTTTAATTACTTTTGAATATTGGAAATAATTTTTTTTAAATACAATTTAATTTTGACATTTTCTCCTAACCGAATCTTCGAAGCATGCTTAAATAAATTAAAAGTTAAATATCTGTGTAGAAAGTCAAGATAATGTTTTCATTTGATTACTTATGCATATCTTATATTACCAATGAAATTTGAATATATCTATTAAAGTGCTATTTGAAGTAATTAAAAAATTCAGTCAAGACGGACTTAAGCAGTAACCTGAATATGTAATAAAATGTGACACTTAAAGACATATGGCTGCTTAATAGAGGGTTAATTGTACTAAGTTAATTCATTGAAGAAAAATACTGTAATCCATTTAAGACAAGTGGCTGCTTAATACAGGCAAAAACGGGGCAAAGGGGGATTTTCCCAGCAATAATCTGCGGTGTCATTTTTGCGACTATATTTAGATTTATTGAGTACGTTGTAGGCGCCCTTCAAATGGCTGATTGCGCTCTTATTCAGTCTTCTCCCATCCTAATATTTAAACGGCGGCGCCGACCCTGACTAAATGAGTTGACTTGGGAGGAAATATAGATGACCCCTAAAGACAGGTTTGACTATTGTTTGTTAAACACAGGTTAACTGAACAGACTTCTGAACGACTCTGCCCTGATGTTTTTCTGCACTGTAGACAGTTTTCATTTTCCCTTTATTCGTACTGACTGTTTGTCACACGTCATCGCCTGGAAAAAAAATAGCGCCAATTTTCTCTTGTCAGCTCTCCACGCAAGTCGTGAATGCCTGCAATCCACAGTGTGGACGCGGACACCTTTTAAGACGTGTTTCTTGAAAACAAGGTGACACAGCCAGTTTTTTTTCATTACAAAACTATATTTGAATCAGCATGGGAATTTCTCATCTCTCCGTACAAGCAAAATCGATTGGCACTTCGCCTTTCAACGCCACAGAATCGTTTGAGTAAAAAGGTTCTTGCAGAGATGTGAATATTAGAAAGATAAGGTATCTCCGATACAGTTATTTGTATGATTAGAATATGGTAATATGTGACATGCTAATATTGCGCAACGGAGCGATGGAAGGGTGATTGTGATTAGATTTAATTAGTTCTTAGTAAATATTTTTGTCATTTTTCCAGAGTTGGATTTGTAATTATTTTAACTAATTATGGCTGAACGTTTCACTTCATATTTTAGTATGAATAGAATTCTTTCTGAATGTTCAATCGTTCAGATATTTACATGTTGGTGAACATTTTTATTTTACAACTCAAAATAATGCTAATTACATTTGTGAAAAATTGTGTAGTACTCGTACAAAAAGGTATGACCATTTTCAATTTAATAAACGAGTTACCATCAACTTCGGTAATTCTGTGTTGTATTTGTGCTGTATTGTAAAGACATATTACAGAATCTGAGTGAAGAATTAACGTATTTTCGAGTAAAATCTATTAATGTTTCTAATTTGTGAAAATAATGTATAATTATTATTATACTTATATAATGATAATATATAAATATATAAACAATTTTAGCCAAACATATACTTATATCAAGTATATATATTATAGAAATTTTCTACATATTCGTTACTTTGTTCAGATGTGTTCCCTCTTCCTAACAAACCCACTGCAGGATCCCTTCCCAAACATCATGGACCTATCTCCTAAAATGAACTATTTTACATCTGTTCGTGATTGGGTAAGTAATTCTGACAAAGATTAAACATAGTTATCTTTTTAAATCACTAGCGAATATGTATAGGTAAAGTATAAATATAATTATAAAGCAAACTCACCCTTTGATCATTAATGTCAATGTAATTGACGCCCGCGTGTTTTCCGGCAATGAAAGCTGCGAGGTTCGCTGTGTAGCTTGCTATAATGAAGATGGCAGCGAACGCCCAAAAGTTTTGCATAACTTTACTTGGCCATGCTTTGGGGGACTTCGTCTTCACCGTGTGCCCAAATAGAACTGAATACACCATAGTTAATCCAGAGGCAAGCGTGTAGTTAGCTTTCCTCTTCCTTCCCCAAGGATTTAACCCAAAGGGAGAATTCCACTCGAAAAATGCCATAGCCACTGCAGTCAATGTGCCACTTACAAAGATAGCGAACCAGACATCCAAAGAAAACGGTTCTAGAAAAGCACGCATATTAGTTTCCCTCGTTCTTTCTGAATACAACATAGAGAACCCAGAGAAGAAGTAAGGATCTGTGAAATCTATAGCTTTTGTCCTAGCACGAGTAATGCTGAACGCGGCCACAGCAAAATGCGCCGTTCCTTCCATCAAATCCCACATAATCCCGTTCCACGTCCCGTTCTTGCTCTGTCCATAAGTTTCATCTTGAACGATGTAGAGCGTGAACTCAAAATCCAGATCACTGGCCAGCCTATTGAGTAAGTCTATAGACAGACCGCGACAGCAGTAGATCTTGTACGAATTGGTATTCACTACCCCATGCTCGTAATCATCAATGGCAGCTAGAGCTTCAGATTTGTTTTTGGAAGTGATGTTCAGGCACGCTGTATCCGTCATACAGGTGTCGTAGTCGTTGTGCGGTTTCTCGATCATGACGAATGGCTGCACGGGGTTGGTTACGACGCGGTATCGTTTCTTACCCTGCGTGGATGATTTTATTTCAGAAGCATCTCCAGGCCAAATCATTCTGAAGGGTCTGATGTCTTCACCTTGTATACACCCAATATCTCGCCATACGTTACTTCTACCGTCAAATACGAGGTTTCTTACTTTAAAGTTTGTCATACCAAGATAGCCATCACTGTCAAATTTTAGAGGACCCGTTTTTCCATAAATGTGTGTATCCAAAATTGCTCTGAAATACACAAGAGAAAGAAAAAAACATTATATAACATGAATAAAACTAATATCATCATCATCATCATCATCAACAACAACAAAAAATCATCATCCTCTCATAATCTTTACCACCAACTTAGAGATGATATATCAATTATTTTTTAAACTTAAAACATAACAATTATTTTATTATTCTTTTGAACATTTCTCACATCATAATAGTTTTTTGCTTACAACCTTTAAAAATGTCGACTGAAAATGCCAAGAATACGCAGTTGAGAGATTGAGAGTAGAAACTACTACTCTTTGTTTGAATAGAAAAAAGTCGAGAATTGTGAACTATCTCTAATTAAGATACTACAGGCCTTCATGTGTAGAAAACTGGTTAATTTTATGCACTTAAGTACCCGATGGCGTCAATTTTGGTTTAAATTCCTAATTTAATTATGCATTTGTGCTAGTTTGTTGTAACATTATAGCTGTTCTTTTTCAAATATAATCATATAATGCAACTTTGTTCATTCTACTTTAGAAAATAACACACCAAGCATACACGCAATCTATTAAAATGAACTGGTATCATTTGTTAATCTATGTACAAGTTAAAGTTCAAAAGAAGTCTAAGAAAAAAACAGCTAATGTTTTATTTATCACATGTATTTAATATTTATAAAAGTGAAGAATTCCTTTTGTGAAAAATTAAAATAAATTACGTTCTAATGTGTAAACATTGTTTAGCACCTTGAATGTTATCCTTTTCAAAATATGGCTTAGATTCTGTCTTAAATTAAAATTTATACAGGATAACACTTTTGTAGTATTGACTGTAGTATTAGTAATAACATTTTTCTAATTAAGATATACATGATTAAAATTACTGCGTCCAAATTATCTCAGCTTATGATTTTTCATATATCAGAAATGATGATCTTTCAATGTGTTTCATCTTTAGCATAATCTCACAGGGAAATAAAGTAGGGTTGATTAGTATAACCTTGAGCATGCAAATAGCGCTCTTGATCTATTGATTTTATTGTCTACAATCTGTTTATATTGTATTTTGATACGCTTGCAAAGACAAACGTGCAAGCTGCAGTTATAAATACTGATAAAAGTACTGGGGCCAGTTGTTCAAAGCAAGGTTAAGCTAACCATGGGTTAGTTGAATATATCAAAACCAAATTATAAATCAGTGCAAATAGTAATTGAAGAGATATGTTGAAACGTAGTTTATTATAGTCAAAGGTATCCATAAATAATCAAATCAGAAATATATATGAATTTTCTACTAAGATATTTTAAAGAGAAATATTCATCTACCCAGTTGTTAGCTTAACAATGCTTTGAACAACAGGGCTCAGATATTTACTACATGTACATGCAATAAAAAGATTGCATCATATGATATAGTAAACCACATATATGCTCTTATAATTTATATAAATACTCTCCAACGTGTTTTGGGTTTTAATAGCTATAACAATGTTTTCTCTTCAGGTTTGCAAGATGTATCTTTTGATTCCTCTTTAAGTATATTCATGGCTTTGAAGAGAACACTTCTGGACAGGGTGTATGGCTTCGGAGCAAATTATTTTACATTATGTGAGAAACTGCCTACATATCATTGTCTTTGCAACTGAATTGCTCTTTGCCTAGAGCATGAATCCAAAACAAGTTCTTGAACATTGGTTTAACGTTGCATTCACTGTTCTATCATTAACCGTGGATCTAACATCTGAATGTAGTGTTCTCTTATTTAATTGGTTTCTTCTGCTCTGTTTTTATTAAATTATTTATCGAGAATACGGTCACTATGACATTGCCAGTGACGTCAGTTAAGTATTTTACTAGACATTTCCTCAATTTGTAACACTTCTATGGATAGATGTTATGTTATATTTATATATTTTTTAAAGTGATAATTCTTTAAAAGTAATGTTGTTTTGTTCATGAATCAATGGCTATCCATACAGTTAAAATGTTTGATGCTATTTGTGAATATTCAAACTTTAAAAAAGTGTTCGTTTCTTTCTCCCTTAATGTTTTTTGGAAGTGTTTGTTGGTTGCTTGCTGAAATGAAAGTGTTGTCATTCATTTCCAATTAAACAATAGCTGTTCAAGGATTGAAATATCGATCTCCACATCTCTACGGCTTCAGAAGACCTTCTACATTCTGCAGTTAGCAATGAAGTGGATTTTCAAAACCATTCTACGCTATTTTGCTGGTTTGAGAATCGGCAAGTACAATTTTATGACTTAAAACATGAACCAAGCAATTTAGTCGAGGAATTGACGAAACGACCAACATGGTCAGTTCTATTTGTTATTATGTTGATGCCTGAGAGTAATTTACACACATTGACCGTGTTCGTTTGAGAGAAGATGAGCTTGGGCAGGTTTATTCACTGCGGTCAGCACTTGTTGTTGTTTCATTAGATTTAATGGCATTACTAGACACCAGCAACACTAACTAGAGGCCATGAAAATCATCCCTATCTTTATGTTCCATATTCAAGTAACAACAATTTTGAATACGACTTTCACGTTTGGATTTCAAAGACTATACATAAATCGGTAAACAGAACAAGTCCAGGCAATAATAGAGACAGTAATTGTCGAATTTACTTGACAATACCAGGATGTACTGGTGACGTGGGAGGAGGGGGGGGGGGAGGAGCATTGTAAGGAACAAGATGTCATATTGTGTTTATGTGTAGCGGCTAAACTAACCAAAACGTACTCTTAACACATTCAAGATTTAGGAAAATTGTCAGTAACAGTACTGTTTACTTTTTAAATTTAGTTTTCTATTTATTAATAAATGGGGAGAATACGTTCGGATGCACCTAAACAAATCTGGTTAAAACACTTTAGTCTAGCCAGCATTTGACAGAGGAGGCGCTTGTCTCGTCTGGAATTTCCGCAGATTTGTTTATGAAAACAAGCCACTGGAGCTGTCACTAAGGATATACTAATTTTCCATTTTTTAATTTTTTATATAAGAGAAAATGAATATGGAATGATATTATATATTAAACTATATATATTCTTGTTACTTTACCTGGTTATGTTTATTTAATGATAGGACCAACACATATTTGCAATACAATTTTAAATGTGGATGCTCTTTATAAAACCGGCATGAAACTAATATACATACTTCAAACAAAACTTAAATATTTCTTTTTTACGTTTCAGCAAATCGCTGAAGCTCTATTTTTGTGAGGCTTGAAAGTGGAATTTCAAATTACCCGTCATATTTCATGCGGACAGTGCGACTTCAGCTACGTTCCACTCTAGAAAATACTAATATTTACCTGTACATGTCAGCACCGTACAAGCGTCGCGCACTTTTCTTAGGCCAACACGTGCTGCTATGTTTAGAGATAGACTTTATGACGTGGCGGTGCTCCTCGGATGACGTTCCGATCATAGACACGGCGTCAGTAACAAGGTCCTCCAGACAGAACGCCCTGTTCATAAGAAACGCCAGCGTACCAGAAACATAGTGCTCCATTATGTTGTTTTCAAGCGTATAGGCATTTTCTGTGATTATCCAAGCGAATTCATGCTCTTCTAAATTAAGTTTTCTGGCTTGCTTAAATATCCTCGTCACCAGCGGCACACTGGCGTGAATCACAAATATCCTAGATGCGTTGGTACGAAGCTTAGACAACACATTCTCTATGTATTTACTAGAATTCCTAAGCAATGAAAAGTGAATCACATGTATATGCCATTTCTCTTCCTGCGTCATAGTCTGTAACACAGTATAAAAGCCATCTGTGTACAAGGCATCATCAATAATTAGCGTGAATCTGTACCAGAAGTTGACGGACATCATCTTTACCAAACCCTGGGCTAGATGAGTAGTGGACGGTTTAAGCTGCATGTACAAGTTGTGGTGGATCTGAAAGATAACAATATATAACAGAATTAGTCATTGCAACAATTGAATTATTTCGGTACATTGTGTTTACAAACCAAAGACTAGCTTACTGGTCATCAACTGTGCCCATCCTGTCCCACTAGTAGAGTCCTAATAAAAATATACCAATGGCGTATTTTTAAGCCTAACGTTAGATACATATAATATGATAGAAGACGATGAAAACAAACAAGTCAAATTGTTCGATAGAGCCGCCCTGAGCACGCCATTTATTTATCAAATGGATTATATATACCCTTCCCTCAACACCTACACAAAAATAATAATAAAAAGTAAAGAAAAAACAGATAAAAAAAAATGATGTAAAAGCACGTACAAAGTCAAAATAACATGCTGCGTCAGACGTTTTTGTCAATGTTTAGTCGTATCATGAAATGACATGCTTGTCTTCTAATATTACAACCAAGACTGATACTTCTGAGGCGCTGTTTAAGTTGATTTCAGACAAGTGGTAGAGCAGAAGGAATACTGATCGACTCCAAAGACACTACTACTAGTTTCAATATCATTTTGAGATCCTGTCCTTAAATTGTTTGACTGACTTAGGAAACTGAAGTCACTCCTTTTATAATACAGCTTTGTGTTGATGTTTTTCACACACATACCACAGCTCATATCCGAAGCATTGTATACGGGCTGGTGGAGCGGAACGTAGTCCAAACGGTAGAGTATCCGCCTGTGAACCGATCGGTCGTCGGATCGATCCTTCTCAGTGGTCCCATTTGCTGTTTGGACTATTTTCCGTTCCAACTAGTGGTCCACAACTGGTTCATCAAAGACCGTGGTATTTGCTGTCCTGTATGTTGGAAAGTGCATATAAAAGATCCCTTGCTGCTTATTGGAAAGAGTAGCCTATGTTGCGACAGCGGGTTTTCTCTAAAGACATATGTCAGAATGACCATATGAATGACGTCCAATAGCCGATGATAAGATAAAAATCAATATGCTCTAGAGGCGTCGTTAAATAAATCAAACTTTACTTTGGCTTGTATGAGCTAAAATACGTTGCCTACTGAGTAGAATCGACCTAGTGATATGCTTGACCTCATGATAAATCAGTCTTTCTATCCTGATAAGCATGTTTCAGTCCGTGACAAGTTCAGAAAGGCTACGGTTACAAGTCCACGGTATGGCGTTAACAAAGATTTGATTAGTTGTCTAATTGTTACCACCATACTTTATTGCTATGACGCTGAATTCGCATTTTCATACAATTAGACAAAACTTGGTTTGCAGTTGTTCCGAATCACCATGGGAGCTATGATAACTCAGGTGCTCAGTCAAAGAAACGGAATGTTCAACTAACGACAACCCAACATACTTTTTAATCAGCGCCAGTTAGGTTAGGCACCGCGGAATAGGGGGAGACAGGGGGTGAGGACAACTAATAAAATATTCACTAGAAATGTTTTTTGATGAATAAAAATATTTCCAGGCTCGGTGACAAAATAAAGTGGCAGAAATCCAGTTTTCGAAGTATGAGGGTGTTGCTGCAGGAAAGCTGCTGCTCTTAGGTCACCTACGTTTCAGTGGTCCCCCTTTTAAATGCACTCCGCGGGCACTGTAGATAACAGTTTAAATTTGTGTCACCAGTATTTTTGACCGGCAGCTGGGTATGTTACATAGGTCAAGGGCCAATGATGGATGTAACATAAGTCGATACAATACGCCCAGCCATTACACACACATTCACATAATCACATTAGCCAAATATTAAATAATTAAAATGATAAATTCTTTTGCACAATGTTTTAATGTATACTCTCCACAAAGACCACAGTACAGATTAATTTTCATTGTATTATTTTATCATTCTCACGAAATAAGATACATACTATGATTATTAGCTATATTTTTAAATCATCTGTCATCAGTAAATAGAAATGTTGGTCATATATTAGCCAATCATGTCTTTTCCCTACAACATCGCTCCAATTACCAGTGAGCATTTCCTCGAGCATTGCCAACTCCAGGACAACATACGGAGGACCACCTGGTCCGAGGGTCTGCCCCTGAGAGAAAAGCTGTATGGGGACCTGACAACAATAATAAGGACGGCATTTGTGAGCGAAGCTGGTGTTCCCATCCAATGCGTGGTGATTCCACATTCTTGCAAATTGCATATACATTATTTCAGTATTTCCCAGTACGCTCCGTTCTAATAGGTTACCATAAGCTATACTGGAAGTGGGAGTCGATGTCTAAGGCTTTAAAATATATTTGCAACTCTTATCATTTCAGCGTTTTATTATTTAGGTTAATTAACTAGACTGCAATTCAACATGGGTTCAAGACGTTGGGTGATAAATGCGAAATAAAACAGTGATTGACAACCTTATAAAGGCAGTGTGAACGTTCGCTCAAAACGTGTGCTGAGATCTGAGATACTTATTTAGGATGATGATCTATCATTTCCAAAACGTTGTGGAATAATAGTTTGTAAAATAGTGAGAAAATGAGATAGACATAATTAGAGAACGTGGGATGAACAGTGTGTATTACTTTAGGCTTACATATTTACAATAAATGTGTAAAATGACACATCACGTTTTTGTATGGGAGAGAAAGGAGAGATTTGTACTTACCATTCTAAAAGTGCTATGAGTTATATGCATTATATCTAGCACAAAGTAACGCAAATGTTAGTGAAGTAACATTTAATAAGTTAGCAAGCAATTAAACCATCTCTAGCAATAAAAGTGAAAATAATTCAACATACAAAACGTATCCGTCATGAATAACACTCAAGTCTTCTGGTCCATGCTCTTCTGGATTTCATATTAAATATACTGAACAACAAGCAACTTAATATTCATAAGATATGGAAAATTAGTTTTAACCTAAGACATAATGCACGATTAAATGTGATACTGGTAGTATATCGACTTAATCAGATACCCCCACCTCTCAAGGATGTTATGAATATTCTCCAGAGACTGCACCCATGGCGGGTTTCGTCTCTCCTGATCACTAATCTCCGTCCTGAACAGACAGCATATGAAGCCGAGTTGTATGCGCAAAAACCTTAATTGGATATAAGGACGAACATAAGTACAAACAAACAAACAACAAACGAGACTAGATGAAGTAGAATCCTTGATATATGAAGTCAGCACAAGTGTAAGCTGTATTGCTATTCAGTGTAATAATAATAAATAAATAAATAAAACTGGATACGTCTAAACAAAAAATAACTGGGCAAGACAAAAATTCAGTCGTCATGGTTGGTAAAATAATGGGGACAGGCCCGACTCTGGAATGACACGAGGGTGTACGAAGGTCAAATGAAAAAGACCTCGCTTCCTTATTTTTCTTATGGCTGAGTCGTCCATTTTCTGATACTGCTAGGTCAGACTGGCAAACCTGGTTATCCTAGGCGTAAGACAGAAGCGGAGCTCAACAAAACAGCCGTCAATACAAATCACACAAGACAAGGCAAATTGAAGTATGGAGACTCAAATAGGCTAAATCTCCAGTCCACAAGCGAGACAACCACTTCTTCTCGTTTCCAAGTCTGAGCTGGGAGTGAGATCCTTGCACAACAATACCTATGTCATGTACACCTTCTCATGCTGTCTATAACGACACCGTCCCACTGCAGCAAAACGTGATTACATTTGCAATACAGGCGGTCGTCAGAGCTGTCTGACCTCAATGCGACATAACGCATTTCCGATCTACTTGGTATTCGTTTAGGCAATCCGCTGACATTCTTAAAAACAGTCAGTGACAATGTTTATTTATTTCCTCACTCTAATCGGACCTCCCACTCCCGTAGACTATAGCAATTTGGAGACACACCATGAGACACTACGTAGTACAATGCGGAAATTTTGTCGAAGACATTCTGAATGTGATGCCGTGTAAGTCAGGGCGTCTCTATATGCGTTATATTTTACTTCAGACTGATTCTGATTCTCATATAGTCGGTTTCCATGCAGTCCCTCCCCCATCATCCTTCATAAGTGGTACCATTTGGTTCAAGCGTTTCTTAGAAATGATATATAGATTTAATAGCAAATATTTATCAATTATTTTAAATGGATATTAGAGTCGAGTTTAAGACAGTTTAGCTGATTCATTAGAACACCAAATTATTTGTTGCGTTTATGAACCTGAAGAATAATATGAACTGTGACAGCTGATTTACTTGTATGTATGACATCTGAGTCCCTATATATAGAGGCTGGATACATTTAAACCAGAGTACCTCCTATAATTATATAGGCAATTTTTTATCTGCTGATAGAAAATAAATGTTAATAAGACCACTACTGTGTCTCCGTGCAGATGGGCCCCAATATTTCTGCTTTTAAAGTAAATGACTCAACCCCCACCCCCCATAAAACAGTCTTAATATCAGCAGCAGTAAGTTGTTGCCACAATGTCAACGTGGACACTTTAATGTTAACTGATGTAACAGAGACACAGATACTTTTATCTATCCAAATGTTGAGAGAGTATCATCAATATCGGATGGGAATGGCAACGACAGGTCAACATGCACTAAATCAGTTAAGAACAGTTTGTGCACGAGTTCTAGTGCCTGTGTCTACTTCAAAACCCGGGCTACAGGAGATTTTACTGCTGTCATCAGCAAGGGCGAAAATCCGTTCCTGAAAGTGGGGGGGGGGACGCAACACAACCTTGTCCAAAAAGTGGGGGACGGAATATCCCCCCTCCTCCACCATTATAGACCACTTGTGTTCTTCGGTATATTTGCGCTAAGACGACATGGTTTAAAGTGTTACATCGATACAATAAAGAGAAATACTGGTAAAGATTATTATTTA
>JAULBS010095589.1:0-16769 GCA_032355785.1 Symmetromphalus regularis | reverse complement strand
GATGACGTTCTGCCTCAGACAGTACATATTGTGTGTCTATAGCACAGAACTGACAATGTTCTGCATCAGACTGAGTACGTACCGTGTGTCTGTAGCACGGAACTGACAATGTTCTGCATTAGACTTAGTATGTACCATGTGTCTGTAGCACGGAACTGATGACATTCTGCATCAGACTGTACGTTGGTGTGTCTGCAGCACAGAACTGATGGCGTTCCGCATCAGACTGACTACGTACCGTGTCTGTAGCACGGAACTGATGATGTTCTGCATCAGACTGAGTACATACCATGTGTCTGTAGCACGGAACTGATGATGTTCTGCATCAGATTGAGTACGTACCGTGTCTGTAGCATGGAACAGATGACGTTCTGAATCAGACTGAGTACATACCGTGTCTGTAGCACGGAAATGATGTTCTGCATCAGACTGAGTACGTACCGGATGTCTGTTGCACGGAACTGACGATGTTCTGTATCAGATTAAGTACATACCGTGTGTCTGTAGCACAGAACTGATGATGTTCTGCATCATGTCTGGTGGGAGACCAGGAATATGTTGCATTCCATGAATCTGTGTCCCACCCAGGAAGTTAGGAAACTGCTGAGGCATGCGTGGTGGCGGCGGCTGTGTTGGGGCTGTCTGTGCTTGTGTTGTAGGAGTTGCTTGTGTTGTAGGAGTTGCTTGTGTCGTAGGAGTTGCTTGTGTTGTTGTTGATTCAGGTTGAGATGAACTTGTTGTTGTTGTTGTACTGGTTGCTGTAATTAAAAACAATTAAAATAAAAAAAGCCAAAAATAAAATTTAATGTAGATCATCATTGAAAAATTGTTTTGAAAGGAGACAAGAAGTTAACCATTACTATGGCCTAAAAAAAAATAAGGTTGTGTTTCTGGGAAAATAATGAAAAAACAAACACATTTGGTCGGTATAACATATTAATTTTAGTTAATTTTTTACCCTCTAGCAATTTTAGATACTGAATTTTTTTTTAATTGAGATGCTGAATAAAAATATTATCATTGGCCCCTTATCAAGGTAGGATTGGATACTCAAAAATATTTTTAACATCGAGAAAAGCAGAGGTTGTATCTTACTGTTATAAATAAAAGAAAAAAGAAGTTTCTAAGATTGATGATACTTTTGTTAACTTTCACAAAAATCCCATAAACTAAATATACATCAGAAATTGTCAGTTCCAGGGGAGAGCCACTGTTGATCCCTTATGAAATTAAAATACATAAAACATTTTACTCTGTTCCCATCCTTTTCATATTCTTGTATCCATTCCTACAGCTTAAACACAGTAACTCTGTCAGACTAGATTTAAAAAAATTAATTTAAGTTACAAACTAACCTTCCTCAGAGTTTGGTCTTCGAGTAGCTATCACATGGGCTGATATACTGTTCACCGTCACGGTCTCCGGGCCCACCTCCACAAACAGATAGGGGCTGGTACTGGCTGTTACACTCGCCGTTTCTGGAGGTTGACTTGACTGACAACACAAGAGCAACACATATATTAAATTTAAGTCATCTATAATCAATACTAATTACGTAAAGATATTTTTATTAACAGATAATTCAACAACAAAATAATCTAATTTAATAATCAGAACAAAAACTTATTGAAATGTTACTGAAGGAAACTCTATTCTGCAAGAAAAAGAAACTAGGGCCAAATTAACAAACTTTTATTCTGTTGAAATATCTGCATTGTAAAGAGTTTAGACAATCTTATCAAAATTTAATTAAATATTAGAACAAAATAAAAACAACTATTCTTGAACAATTTAAAAAAAAAAAATTAATGGCATCACTAGATAACACCGATTTATTAATCATTGGCAATTGAATGTCAAAGATTTGCTTATTCTGATACATAGTCAAGTATGACCCAGCCTCCAGAGGGTTCTGAACCACTGGCATCAGCTTGAGAGTCCAACATTCTACCACTGGACCATTGAGGATCATTAATTTCTCATACAAAGCCCTCTCCATAATTTATACAGTACGAAATGTTTAATACGTAAGGAAAATTCACTGTGAGCAGGTTGAGCAATCAACTGTGTGTATTGCTACAATGTCAAAAGGTTGCCTAGGGTTTCTACCATAAACAAAGGATACTCACAGTGGACTGTGTTGATGTTGTAGTTGCACTAGAAGTGCTGGTTGTTGAAGATGTCACATTCCCATTGGTTGCTTGTGAAGAGGGAGCTGACATGTTCGATGGAATCTGGATGAATGTAGGTGCACCCATTGAAACATGTGGCTGAAAGAGAGGAAAATATTCCAAATATAAAGCCTATTTTATTTGGGTTTTATCATGAGTTGACAATGTGGGTAATTTTAAGTTTTCTCTCACCTAAAATACTCCAAACATAAAGCTTATAATATTTTGGTTTTGTCGTAAGTGTTGACAACGTGGTTAATCTTAAGATTTCTTCCACCTAAAATACTGATTTATATATGCTTGTCAAAACAAAATCACATTTTATAGACAATAAAGATAAATTTTATAAAGCCTCTTTTTCTATTACATACTATCATGTAATTACTTGTGCCGGATCCTTAAATCACTGAATTAAATTAAATTATAACTTGGTACTAAGAATATCTGGTAAGAAAAAAAACAAGAAAAAAATATCAATGATGTCAACAATGCCAAATTAATACTCTAAAAGTTATTACTTTAATATTATACTTGGTCACTTTTTGACAAATTTCAAATAAAATAAGTTTTTCTGTTATCAGTAGAGGTTCCATTTTCATACAAAGAAGATAAGCGACAATCTTAGCTCAAACAAAACAAATAATGCAAAAAGCATATCTCAACTTTAAATTTCGCATTTACATTATCCGAGCACATTTGTTTATTTTCTGATACATTTTCATGTAATGGGTCAAACAATAAAGATAGAAAATGTATTGACTAATTACCCCAATGGTTGGAATAGCATTGGGAGGCATGCCGGGAAACATGTGAGGTCCCATTCGGGCAGCTGCAGGATTGGCAGACATTTGACGAGGTGGAGGCTGTGAGATGTTCACCATCAAGTCACTGGCACTGTGGTAGCTGTGGCCAATAGCATGCAGAGCTTCAGATACAAGGTTGAACAAACGCTGGTTATGCTGGGCTTCCTGAACATGGAGAAAATATAAACTTAACAATTTAAAACATCTAAATTATTTCATTATTTCTTTACACAGGATTGTCAGAATTGAAAATTTTCTATGCAATAAAAGGGTCATGAAATAACTTGTTTCATTTTGCATAACCTATTTACAAAATGTGCTGTTATGTTAACAAAAAAATGAATACATATAATTTTAATATAAATGTTTAAGTGAAATGAAAATTTGTGCAATTTTGACAGGCTTATTTAAACCAAAAATACAAACACAAAGCAATTTATAGGTATATTTCATGGTTAAATACCTTTTACAAAAAAATATTTGAAAATTTATTTTTAAATGCCAAAAATCTTGTCAGAAAAATAATAAAATCTGGAGACGTCTTTAAACTTCAGAACTTTGTTATTTCTAACAATATTGATATTGAAAACTTACCATATCATATATATTAAAGTAATCAAATAACACTGTTTGAACAAAACATGTTTTGTGAGGGTTTTTTAATGATCTAATTAATTAAGGACATCATATAATGTAAAACATGAAATTAATACAAGTAACCTCCCTTTGGTATAGTAGTTTCCGATCAACACATGTTTATACAGCAATGACCAGGGGCCATGGGGTTGTGGGATAGCGGGGACATGGCCAAATGTCTGTATGGCCAGTCCATCTCTGCCATCACATACACACAAAAGTTAGAAATACATTCATCATATTATTAACATGGATCTTTCAGTAATATCGTAACATTAATTTCAAGATTTACAGTATTATTTCAAGTCCCAGTATTAAACTAAATATAAATGGTATATCTACAGAAAACATAGACCACAATAAACCTACATCTCCGTCAAGCTGAGGGTCTCTGCGTGCTACATCGCGCAACTCGTGGAGGAATGGCTGAAGTCGCGTGTTCACTGATTCCGCTTCCTCAATGTAGTCAGCAAGAGATGTGAAGGTAGGACGACTAAAATTAAGACAGTAAGTATGAAGTAGAAATAAAACACATGAAAAAATAAAGAGAGAGAGGGAGAGCGGGAGAGTGAGAGAGAGAGAGAGAGAGAAAGAGAAATGGTTGACACAGAAGTGCCAAAAATAATAATAATTTATAATTTTTATGTTAAAAAAGAAACCTACAAAAAACTGCATGGATTTAAAAATATTTGTAATGTAGTGAAATATTCTTTTTATCACATTTTAACAATAATGATATTTTGAGGTGTCAAATGTCCAGACATCATTAACAGCATTTGCTATCATATCCTTTAAAGAAGTTTAAACATTTTCTGTTGTACTCCTGAGTTGACTTTTTCTCCCAGGACCACTCAAGGCAGTAAATAATGCATCTCTCTAATGATCAATTTCAACCCCATCTATTTTAGTTATATGAAGTAAAAATTATCACAAAGATCTATATAATAAATATCATCCATACAAAATTGTTTTAATTCTAAAACATCTCACTTGATTCTATTGCGATCATCATTTCCTGCATCATCAGTCGCAGTTGAATTTGCTGTGCCTGTTCTTGATTCTGATTGGCTAGTTGTTCTTGGATCTCTTCTTTCACTGGCTGTTGATTCTTCCTGATTAGCATCTGACTGGCGACTGTCGTGTCGCTCTGGTGACGTTTCCATAGGTGTGGCTGCATCTTCTGTTGCATTGTTGTTTTGCGGTACTACAGAGGGAGCTGATTGGTCTGCTGCTCTCTCTGGTGCAGGCTCTGCCTCAATTTCTTCATCCAATTCCACATCTTCTTCTCCAGACTGGCTAGTCTGTTCCGAGCTTGGGGGATTCTGACAATATGAAATTTTTTTAAAAATTAATTATCACCAATGATAGACATCCTTACAATAAACCCTTGCAATTAAGAAAATGTGCACAGCAAAATAAATGCTATGGAGAAATAGTCGGACATGCCAACATTGAAAGATGCAAAAGTGTAATGATCAACTAAAGTGTTTGTTGGGGTGTGTACGGGAGGGATTCCCCCTCCTGTTGGGGGAAGGGGGGTTGGGGCCTCCCCCAAGAGTGTGCTACCAAGAAATGGGAGTTGCACAGTGTGCAAAATGCATGATAAATGCACTTGGAAGATAGCACGATTACGGGAAACTCTTAGTGGTAGTCATCCCTGTACTTTTGAGGAACAGGTTTTGTATTTCCATTAGGTTTGTTGCATTTTTTTGGTGGGCTATCCACCACGGCTCACTCAAAATCTGCCATCTTCTGTACCCACATTTGTCTATAGATGGCATTACAGCCCCAAGGGCTTTCCCAGGGCGAGAATTTTGGCGGCAAATTTTAAATTCACTTTCAAGTCATAATAATTGACGACTTAAGTGTGATGGAAACTGTAAAATCGTAATAATTACGCCAAAATCATAATGGTTGGCATGTCTGAAAAGTGTCCATGGCATTTTCCACAGCAACTTTCGTGTAAAGTATATTTTATTTATAATAATAAAAATATTTAAAAAACAATTTAGTCCATGGCAAAAAAAGTGCCGCAGAGAATGAAAAACACTGTGGCAATTTAATTGCTGATTCCTGTGAGCAATTTCAAAGGTTGCACAATCATATTAAAAACAGGCTATAAACTGTTGGATGCATGATAAATCCATAACAATTATTAAAATATAAACTACTGACCTCCTACACAAAGTTTAAATAACAGAGTAAAAGTACTAACTTCTAATCTGGATACTGCCTCCCTGGCAAGACCAAGCATCTGCCGAGCTCGATTCAGCTGCATCTGTCCTTCGCTGTCTACAATAGGATTAGATGGAACCTGACCAAGATTGATGTGAACGTCGACAGAAGACCCATCAGTCTAAAATGTTTCTAAATAATTAATACCAGGAAAGGAAACAAAACATATTTTCTAAATGTTACTTTCTTAAAGAAAAAATGAACATGAGTAAACAGTCTAGTAATGCAAAATTCAAGTTATAATCCAAAAAGAAAATCTCATATAATCCTGTTAAAACTTGAAATCAACATTATACTTTGATAAACATTAGTCATTCAGTGGTGCTGTAAAACATTAAAATCCATGACTTTGACATCTGACACCAAAGTAACAGCTACTTTTCACATGCTAAAAACCTATTAACAAGTCATGATTGACAAACACTAAAATAAAATAAACATATTAATATTAATGTTTTTCACGGTTCACAGAAAGTTTTTATACATAATGGCTCCAGAATCTAGCATTTGAAAAATCAAATTTTATCTATAAAAGGCATTTTATTTTAATCTGAAAATATATGAAATATAGTACAATATATGTTAATAACTTGTACTGGTTGAGAAGAAATAAATAATTGCCAGTCTTTTGATAAAAACTAAACTGAATTTAAGACAGATAATTTATTTAAATCAATGCGCAAAAGATGATGGAACCAGAAGATGAGTAACATGAGTGGAAGCAAAACCTTTGGAAGGTGGGAGTTTTAATATTAGCAAGGTTGGTGGAAGTATAAAATTTAAATGGGGAAATAAAACTGGGAAGAAAGTGTGTGTGTGTGGGTTTTCAGGCCCCATGGACCTTCACTGGACACGCCTATAACAGGTTGAATTTCACCAAGGCTCTGAGGCATTTGCCGTGCCGCCCCGTCTCTTTCCAGCAATGTCCTCTCAATTTCACTTCTAACGAAGGCAAACATATCCAAGGCAATAATCGCCATGCACCCCAAACATTGATGTTCGTCCCCTTCTAGGAGTAACACTGTTTTGTATTAATTTTTCTCTAACTATTAAACAAAACATTGTGAACCTAATTACTAGTTTAAAAGCCTAGAATTACGTGATTTTAACTTTGTATTTCTTGTACATAACTGTGAGCTAGAACCCTGTAACTGTGACATTCTGCAGTATATGAATACTGAATACAAAACGAACAGCAGATATAGGCACTGCTTTATTAATGCTAAACGTACTGAAGTTCTTGCCGAGACTCGAGCATTTCTCCAATCTTCTCCCATGTCAGACACCGCCTGCTGAACTATATTCTGGTTTCAACAGAAATAAACATTTGTCATGGTAAAATATCCCACTCAACAAACCCACAGCAAAAATACAAAAGGTCATTTTATTTTACACACTGTATTATGTATGGTTTTGAAGAATATATAGACAGCAGTAATGCATATTAAACAAATATCCCACTCAACAAAACCCACAGCAAAAATACAAAAAGTCATTTTATTTTACACTCTGTAGTAAGTACAGTTTTAAAAAATATACAAACAGTAATGCATATTAACAAATATCCCACTCAAAAACATCCACAGCAAAAATACAAGAAGGTCATTTTATTTTACACACTGTAGTATGTAGTTTAAAAAAAAATTATACAGACAAGAGTGATGCATATTAAACAAAAATCCCACTCAAAAAAACCTACAGCAAAAATACAAAAAGTCATTTTATTTTACACACTGTATTAAGTAGTTTTAAAAAATATACAAACAGTGATGAATATTAAACAAATATCCCACTCAACAAAACCCACAAGTCATTTTATTTTACATACTGTATAAAGTAGTTTTAAAAAATATTATACAGACAGCAGTGACACATATTAAACAAAATAACTGTCTGAGCTAAAAGTAGTATCATAATAACGAAAAATTGCAACCATCAATCAATACAGATTAAAACAATTTAAAACAAAAATATAGATAATTTTTTTTAGGTCACAGTGAACCAAATATTGAATAGTGACATCATGAGTCATAAAATAAATACCAATAAACATAAGAACATAAATTTACTAAAAACATTGAAAGTAACTAAATGTAGGTTATACAAAATTAATTTCTTTCTCATATTAATAATATAACAGTTCAAAAAATAACTTTTGTTTTACTTTTATCATCACAACCTCTTATTTATTAATTGTGGAAAAGAAAGAACATCGTAACGACACCACAGCACATTGTGTTTATTTTTATTCAGTGGCTATTAGGTGTTACAAATATGGTGTTTATGACCAATAGTCTTCAAAATAAAACTGCTACTGCCACATAGGCTACGTAGTAAGGAATCTTTTTATGTGTATTCTCACAAAAGGACAACATAAATCACACCAGTTGTAGATCACTGGCTGGAATAAGAAATTATCAGTTGTGGACTACTAGTGTTAGAGACAAAGCCAAGTAATATACAAAATTAGATTAGTGTCCTCGTCAGCACTGTAACTTTTCCCACCAAACAATTTCTTTTTGTTTTTTATTTCATAACTTTTTCTGCTTTCATTACATTCTCATTTTCTGTGTCTAACAAACCCATTCATCACCAAATACATCACAGAATTACTGTATGAGAAATCTCATTAGTTGTGACAATGTCCTTAAAATTTGTATTAAAACAAATAAATAAAAAACTACCACCTACGCCTCAGTTAAAAAAAAATTAAAACCCACAACTTAAATTTTTTTACTTGTCCTAAAAGAATAAAATAATCATTTAAGTTTTCTTTAAAGCTGCTGCTATAAACAAAGTGTATTACATTCACCTGCACTTGATTAGGGTCAAGAATATCTGACGGGAGAGTGAAGGATCCAACCACGACATTGTTCATGTGTGGGTGACCGCCATTGCTTCTTGTTGGTGGCGTCTCACTGCTCGACGTCGTAGTCCGCGTAGAGGGAGGAGGTCGGTGAACCACATGGATAACTTTACCATGGACGTCTACAAAACAATTTCAATCATATTTTAATGATCTCAGGATGATTAAAATTTAAAATGTCCTCGAAATAGCAATATCTGCGAAACCTCCAAAATATTTATAAAAATGTTTGCAAACTATCTGTTAACTCAGAGATAAATATAATTGAAATAAAATTTCAATTCCACTGTTATCCATATTGCAAGGTTACAAGAGGTTAGTGAGCCTTGGTGGTCCAGCAGTAGAACATCAGATTCTCAAGCAGAGGACAGTGGTTCAAAACCCGTTGGAGGATGGCTCACACCTGTCGAAATAACCAAATGTTTGACATCCAATAGCCAATGATTAATAAATCAATGTGCTCTAGTGGTGTCATTAAACACAACCCCCACCTCCAATTTTTTTTTTAGATATTTGTATTGTTGGGGTTTAGTCATTTGGGGGCATGCGGAACGGGACATGATGAACAAATTATATATGTTACCTATTTATGACCCTTGAATTAGAGGGATTTATCTTATAACAAAACATCTATTGTTAAAACCACATAATTCTACGATTGTCAACTCCCAAAATTTAAGGTACCAAGCTGCTGGTAAAATTTCTTCTCAAGTTATCAACAACAAAAAATTCACGTTGATGTAAACACACACAAGTAAGTAGTGATGTTAATACTTAATAGATCTTAATAGTAACTATATTAAACATCAAAATTTATTATTTTTTAAAAACAAATACAAGAAAGGGCTAATGATGTACAAACCATAGTCTTTGAGAAGCTTTTCATCTTGCATAACCCTGCCATGGAAAATGAGTCGTTGTGTATCTGCACTTATACCCTGCAATACATCATTACAATACGATATAAACACTGGTATTTTCCCAAGTAATGCAATATATCTAAACAATTCATGGATGACAAGTTTTACTTTAAAGACAAAAACAGTAATTAACTAACTTTGTGATATCAAAGGTCAAGGGACCATGTTTTTTAAAACACAAATAAAGACGAAGAAGAATAAAACATGGACCATGTTTCAGAAAAGAAAGGAGTCTGTCCATGAACATATTAAAGTGCTTGACAAACCTGACTGGCAATTGGTCATTACATCTATCCACTTTAGAGGACGCATTGGCTGTTTCTCATTCCAGCCAATGGTGACCATCTAAATGGTATAACAAAGGCTGTAGTATATGCTATTATATATGTAGGAAGGTGCCATAAAAGACTTCTTGCTACTAAAAGTAAAAAGTAAAGTTTGTTTTATTTAACGATGCCTGAAGAGCACATTTATTTCAATCTTATCATCGGCTATTGGACATCGATCATTCTGACATACTGATTTAGAGGAAACCAGATGCCGCCACATAGGCTACTCTTAATGATAAGCATCAAAGGGTCTTTAATATGCACTGTCCCACAGATAGGACAGCATTTACCATGGCCTTTGATAAACCAATTGTGGACCACTGGTTACCTTGCTACTAAGATAGTATTTTACAAAATCAAGTTCTTTTCATTGCATTCAAAAAACCTGAGTTAAAAATCACATATTCTGGATAAATCCAGATGACTTTAACCTCTGATAGTTTTCAATTCTAATTCATTATGGTTGAAAATAAATCTTATTACTAAATTATAATTTAACAGTAAGACATATTATTAGTTAATCATTTCGTAAAGAATTAAATGTTCTGCTTACAATTGAGTTGGCGATCCTCTCTTTAAATTCCTTCACAGTAATCTGTTAATAAAAAAAACAATAAAGTGACAGTTTTTTCCTATTGTTAACATGAGACATTCCTCTCCATTACTTCACCAGAGTAAAATAAAAATTCACCAAATGTTTTAAAATTTCCCAAATACAAAAATTAAGCTAGCCCTGCTAGAATACATTGTCTAAAAATTACCATGTTTTTGATTTTAACATTAGATGCAAGTCACCAGAATTACCTAGCATTTCAAATGGAAAGCTTTGCATTAATGTATCATACAATGTATATTTGTCATAATTTAAAGAAAAATTGCCTTTACACTTACATTTTCAGGAAGGCTGTAATTTTTGTTTTGGCCATCTAAGGTCTTGACCATTACATCCATCATTTTGGCTTTCTTATAATCAATCAGTCACCTGTTACAAAAAGTACAATTAAAAGAAATGCAAAAATTGTTTTTGTGTCACATAAATATGTGGCTCAAAACAATACTTAAAAATATGAAACAAAATGATTATGTTCCAATCAGCCAATCCCCTCTGACAACAGTCCTGATAAACTTTAAAATAAAATAAAATGTTTGTTCCTGGAAAGACGTCCATATTTTCCCCCCTAACCCTAATGTAATCCAGGGTAGAAGACTGAATTGTGAAAGTAACAGATTAGGCCTGGGGTCTACATATATATATAATATTCAATTTTATGACTGACGCAAAAACAACAGATCAGAAATTGGTTTTAACCAATGATTTTCATCGGCAATGAGTTCAAAATGACAACTCTGCTAACCCTACCCTAATCGGGGGGGTGGGGGGGTGAGGGGTTGGGGAATTCAGAAATCTTGCCTTGTTCCTCGTTGTTGCTGTTGCTACACCTTACAAACAGATAAATGCTATTTTCAAATTCACGTAGTAAGTCTACTGTTACTAACAGCGTTGCTTGTGGTCGGAAACTGATATAGTTTCTTTAGTATTACAAAATACTAAAATGTTATAACAAATGACATATTGTTGATAATAGTCATATGATTTTGGTTTATTATTAGTCGTACCAGAAATTATTGCATCACATTACACAGAACACTGTTTAAAAGCAATATATATATTTAGTTTTTGTGTATGAATAAATAAATAATAAAATCAAACTTGTTGTAGTACATGTTTTTGTTGTCTATGGTTTATTGGGTATTTCCTTGTGTGTAGGGGTGGGGGGTGAATACATAATGACTCGGGAAAAGAACAAATCTATTGGTTACAGCTGACAATAATTATTTTATGGTGCTGTTTTCGCTAATACATCAATGATCAAAGCATCGTTTTGTCCAAATCGACGCCATTTTCACCAAATTAATAGGATGTTAGTCATTTCGTACCAAAGTCATTTTATACCATAGTTTATGGTCATTTCGTATCAAAGTCATTTTGTACCATAGTGCTTTGGTCATTTTATACCATAGTTATTTGGTCATTTTGTACCATAGTCATTTCATACCCGGTTTCTTATTCTTGTCATATGCTACTTTTTATTTTTATTGATGATGAATGAAGGTTGACGTATAAACATATCTTGTAAAGTAGAAAAAAGTAAAGTAAAGTTTGTTTTATTTAACGACGCTTCTAGAGCATTGATTTTTAATCTTAACAGCGGCTATTGGATGTCAATCATATGGTCATATGTATTTAGAGGAAACCCGCTCTGCCACATTGGCTACTTTCTGATAAGCAGCAAGGGGTCTTTTATATGCACCATCCCATAGACAAGACAGCACATACCACGGCCTTTGATAAACCAGTTGTGGACCACTGGTTGGAACAGAAAATAGCCCAAACTGCATATGGGTCCACTGAGAAGGATCGATCAGATGACCGACCGGTTCATAGGTATCTTGTAAAGTGAGCAAAATTTTTAAATTAATAGTTTTAAATGAATAAGAAGTAAATTAACAATGTAACATTTCAGTGGCAACAAAACCACTTGAAATAACTTTTTCTGAACATACATGTATGTGTATTACCACATGAAAGTGATACAGTGTTGGATATAGCAGGCCAAGGCCCCACATGAATTATGCGATTTGTAGAAAACAATTTGCTGAACAAAACTGAGAATTTGGCAAGATTGTGAAACGTGTAAATCTGATTGCAGTATTCATAGTATTATGTTTAACCATTGTAGAACTTCATTAAATAATTATATTTTCATCAGGTGATTCTAAGGGGGTCAGGTGTGAAGCACAGATTGATTTTCAAAGGAATGACCCAGTATATACTTGATCTGTCAATAGATATATATTACGACTTTGGTACTAAATGACTATGGTATGAAATGACCAGACATAGTACGAAATGACCAAATAAACATGGTATGAAATGACTTGGGTACGAAATGGTAAAATTGGTTACGAAATGACGGTACAGTTATAGAATCTTATTAGTGAAATCCTCAAAGAATCAACATTTTGCAACTTTATTGTGTTTCCCCATTCAATAGTAAATGATAATTGATAAAATAGGGTCAGGTTTAGCCTTTAGGGTTTGAGTTAGGGTCAGTTTTAGGGTTAGGTTTTCCGTTTGGTTAGGGTCAGTTTTAGGGTTAGGTTTGGTTAGGGTCCGTTTTACGGTTTGAGTTAGGATCAGTTTTAGGGTTTGGTTAGGGTTAGCTTTAAGGTTAGGATCAGTTTTAGGGTTAGTAAAGTTTTAATTTTTACTATAATTTTAAATTTTGTTCTTTCTTTTCCCACAAAAAACCATGCCCACTTTTTTTAAGAATCCCCACCAAAAAAATCACTCTTTTAGACACTTGGAGAGGTGCGGACAGAATCTATAATCGCTCCAATACATTACAAACAGAAAGTCAAGACTTCCTACTATCATTTCAGTTATAGTTTTAAAGTATTTCTTTCTAAAACATCAATTAAAAAAACTATTTTACTTGAATTTTTTTTTTTTAAAGACGTTCCAAAGAGTGCTGTAATAGGCTAGTTTTAAATGGTTGCTATGGTATTTGTAACATGTACAGAAATATGTTGATTACAAACATATACAACAGACTAAATAATATCCTAACAACCTTTACAAAAAAACTGTTAAACTGCTGTAATAAATAACTTTTCTCTTTCAATGTTTCTTGGTCTTGCGCTCAACTTTCAACTTCCGGTTGTTGTTGTTATTTTCCTCCAATATGCGAACCACGTTATAGAAACAAGGATTGACTGGTACAAACTCCATATTTTAGGAATCACAAAATCAAAAATTCTTATACATATCTGGAAAGAATATTAAAATACCTTTAAAATGATGCAGGAATGGATGCTCTAACACTGATATTAACATATTTATTGAAAATAACAATTTCTGAACACGCCCCTTTTATTAAACCTGAACAAAAATTGAGGCCTAAATCATAGAACTAAGGTCAAACTGTCATAACTTTTTATTTTTATTTCACACTATCCCCACCAAATTTTCTGTACAAATATTATCCTTGCCCTTTCCAATTCATCCTGAGAAACTGTCAAAACAAGTACATTTTAATGAATTTCAGTGTTTACCACAGGCATATATGTATAAATTTGTGGGTGCAGGCGGGTGGCTCATTCTGCCGAAGGACAAAAAGAAAAAGTTTATTTCTTCAGATGTATCATTCAAAACAAACAGCTACTGCGTATATGTGTGCCTTTTATTTCAGTGTTCTTCACAAGATTTTATATACATGTATAGGGCAGCCCACTCTACCTACAACGTTCATATTATAAGTGGCCTTGGCTTCAACGGGTATTTAAACATAACCTTGATTATGCATTGTTGAAATATTTTATCAAGTTAAGCCAATTTTGTGGGATAAATTTGATGAAAATTAACGACAAAACTATGTCCAAAACATCTTTCCATTCTCTACATAAAACAGGTGTATAGACAAAATCGCGAAGGAACGAAGATGAATCACTATCAACAATGACAATGTGAAGGTTCGCAAAGTTTTAGCATATCCTGCTCCACAGCTCGCAACCATCAGACATAGGCACAATCACACTTTGTTTTCACCAGAACGATAAACCCAACAATATCAAGTTTTGTTTTTATTATTTTTTATTTATGAATTCTTATGATTAAAACCTAACAGGAGTTATAATTTTATTTTATGAACAAATTACTTCTGATGCGAACTTGTTTTTACAAAATGATCCGCCGGATTAAATTTTTTTATAACGTGGCGTTGCGATGTCGTTATATATCAAAATAAAATTGTAATCACATATGTACTAATATTTAATAATTTGATAAAATTTATAAACTATAAAATGATTTTAAATGAGGATATTTTATTAAAATAAAGAAGAAAGAAAAACATCTCCTTTACGACTTAGAAACTTTCCGGCAAATAGACGCAAGAGCACACCATCTCTAACAAATTACACAATTTGTTTTAATTTTTAAATATATAATAGGTAAAAATGGCTGAAGCAGATTGGGAAGAAGTAACATATATTGGCAAAAGACAACCCAAGGGATCTCAATTGAGAACCCAACAGGTCAAACGACACTTATTTTTATCAAACAAACAAACAAACGACAAAAATAAAAAAAATAAAAAATAAAAACCCAACACCTTTTTAGAATTACCCAGAGGTGTCATATGTTTTATTTGCATGCTAGAAGTCATATGTTTTATTTGCATGCTAGAAATTGATAATTGGTTCTCATAAATATTTATATTGCTAAAAAAATGAACAGTTTTGTATCTGTTGTGTAACCGTAAACTTAGTTCAGGAACATACTGCTTATTGGTTATTGATTTGCAGTATGTTCAGTTTGCAATGTATTCGATGCAATGGTGCTACGCCCTGCACCTTGCTATACTAACAGAGCTAGTGGGAGAAAGTTTTGGATTTGTGACATTTGTTCGACCACCATTTTTTTATGTCATTGGCTGTATACGAAAATCAGTGGGTATTGTGAGATTTACTGCAAAATGGGATGTAACAAGTGCTTAAGTTGGCAATTTTATTGTATATCTACATATTTCTTGTAACGTTTTGTATTTGTTCTCAGCAAATTAAAGAGCATAGCACCATTGCATCGAATACATCCCAGACTGAAGATACTGCAAATCAATAACCAATAATCAATAAGCAGTATGTTCCTGAACTACAGTAAACTGACTAATGCTATAAACCTAATAGCCTGATGCATTAACCATCAAGTATTTTTATGTTGATTAGGCAGGGAGTCTCAAAAACAAACACATTGTGCTAACTGAACAATGTTTGTTTAGGGAAAGATGATTAATTCCAAGTTCATTTGGACATTGATAATGAACTGTTGATTTCCTAGCCTACAAAAACGTTTAAAAATACTTCATAATAAATTTATTTTAAAATAAAAATTAAAAAAAAGCATGTTCAACTCAGCATATACACATTTAAAGTAGGACTTACTAACACATATTTGATACAGTCTTGATCAAATGCACTTAGAGTGCCTTGGCTATCTTCAACAATGTTGTTCATATAGCATGATTTACCACTTAGGGCACATCATATTTACGTTATAATTACCATGTGAAAGTACAATATTTTGATAGTTTTTTTTTAAATGCACAGGCATTGATCCATTGTTATAGAGTATGCGACTACTACTCTTCACTATAGAATTATCAGAACATACTATTGCCATCACTAGAAATAATACAACTAATCATAATTAAATGGAAAATATGAGAAATGATACAAGGAAAATACTTGTTGAATACACTATTGATACTATAGTGAGTTTGTATGCGAAGTATCTGATAAATACAATATGGCCAAAGTGGTCTCACCACTTCCAGTTATATGAAATTAGACGCTATGGATAAGCTGTTGGACTCGTGGCTTGTAGGTACTAACCTTGATATTGGCTCCAACCCAGTGTGCATGCTCTGGAAAGTCTCAGTGGGTAGGTATACACCACTTTCACTGACCAGTGGTCCACAGCTGGTTCATCAACAGGGTTTCACATGACACAGGAATCCTGCGTATTTGAAGCAATATTTTGCTAAAATACTCCTAAATAAAATATGTGTGTGTCATGGTTGAAGCAAAATATTTCCAATGTCAATCGATTTTTTTTTTAAATACACAAAAACCTATTATTTATGAGAAGAAAAAACAATGGATATAAATGTGTTAGTATTATAAAGATAAAATAGTGGATAATGGATATAATATATGCATGTAATATAAACAAGACAGTTATTCAGTTA
>JAULBS010095578.1:0-16770 GCA_032355785.1 Symmetromphalus regularis | reverse complement strand
TAAAATAATATAAAGGTATGAACAAATTAATATTATTTTTGGGTTTTGAAGGGCATTTTTTGTAGGTGCACGGTTTGTGGTCTAGAAAAGCATAAAAATAATGAACAAAACCGTAATCTACGCTTGGTAATTTGTATTTATGGTCTGATTGCTTACATTCAACACCATATTCTCTCCCTCAAACTCGGGTGTTATTCACAATGTTTATTTATAAATTCTCTCGCTGTTCACTCCCGATATTCAGAATCAAAAGCCTCACCTTCAGTAAACCTCAAAATAATATTTATTCCCAATTAGCTCTTCAAAATCTCTGCGTAGCGCCACGCTGCCATTGCTCGTCACATTACGAAAAACTTCATTAAAAAATACCCGAATTTACACCAAAAATTTTGATTGATAAAGGAGTTCAAACGCTTCAGAAATCCGCCCTTTGCAATTGGGAACATCCTGTGTTGATAGGTATTGCGTCATTTCCTCCCATAATGCATTTAAGCAACATGAAATACTAATTTTAAAGGGCCAATTTGCATGTCGAGAAATGTCGCCTTCAGTGTTCAACGGATAGCATGACGTTGTCGAGAAAAGTCGCCTACAGTGTCCAGAAGGTTAAGTATTGATGCATTATTAGAATGCTTGTTATTTATTTAATCTTATTAACCAGGGGTGTAGATTAGCAGTCGCCTGCCTGGGCGAGTTCAGTATTAATAATTATCCGCCCGGCAAGGCCACCTCAGATTTCTATCAAGTGAGCCACAAATCTGCTCCAACTGGTGACAGACGAGCATCTCATATGTACAGACGCCATTTTTACATTGCAGGTTAGCGCAAGACTACCAGCTTCCGTCCTCTCGCACACACGTTTTTAGTCTAAATTTGAACAGATGGTCGTAATACCATGGAGTCGAAAATCCATTCCCATGATTTTCATATCACGTCTACGCTATATTTAACCAGAATTATTTGACACTAATCAAATACACGTACCGTGCAAAAAAGAGAAAAAAATTGCGATTATGTAACAGTCTAGCCTGACAGTATTTATTGTTTAACATGCTGTTTTTGGTAACACGGAATAGACGGTTTTGCAAATGAAACCTTTACAGATGACATGGTGCAAAGTCCACTGCCTAACAATAGATATATCTAAAATTTGTTGATTTAGTGAGATAGCCGAATACATGACCAAGTTATTTCCATTTAAAACCGGAAGTAGTAGATAAATTAACCCTTTGAAGTTTATTTCGTTTTGTGGTCTTGTTATACGCGGTGATTGCTTTTTCCTATGTGATGGCAAAGGCATGACAATACTAGTAATGTCATTTCCGTTTATTATTAAACCAGTGAAATGAAATAGAAACGTAACGCGAATGTATCTGTTAATGGTGCAAAAAGGAGCACTGATGTTTCAAACGTGGAAGCTAACATTTTTACAAACTTTTTTGCCTGGTGAAGGACCACTAGAGCCAAATCATTAATGTCATTAACGAAATATATTTTGTATTCAGTGATTCAGAATTAATTTTTTTACAGCATACCCAAGGTCAACATTGCGGGCCAGTTTTAAAAAAACAACCCAAAACCCTGAATAATATATTTTGCACTTCCCACAGCATTAACTTTTCTGATCTTTCACAGCTAAAGTAAAGAATAATACAGTAAAATGAGACAAATCTTCCTAATAAAAAAAATATCAAAAATGGGTTCCCATGAATTATTTTTACAGAACCAAAAACAGTTTCCAATGGGTTCCCATGGTCACCAGACATGAACCCAAAAAGTATTTCCCTTGAAATTTGAAATCCTTTAGCCTGTGTGAAGCTGAGAACAGACAAGAATGAATCACTTTGGTTTAATAACTGTTTTTGTTTTTCAGTGCAAGCAGTTCATTAACCAGTACATTGCAAACATTTTCAAATATCTTCACGACCAGTTGGTAAGTAGCTTGTGTATTAGGTAAATTAATTATTCTGTTAATATTTAATGTTCTATGTAGAGGCATTCTTCTGTGATGCTCAGTTTTTCTCATCCTTTTTTTATTCTTGATCTCCATCCATTTTAATATGGTTCTTAACATTCAAATATGTTTGTCTGTCTTATATTTTATTTAATATTTGGTGTAATAAAATATCATTACTATAGGGTTACTCACAAATGATGATATTTGCATATTTGTTCAGGGAAAGGTTAGGAGGGGAATCATGGTTAGCATACAAATTTAAATTAGAGAATATTTTTTTTTAATCTTAAGTTTTAAAGTGTTAATTTTTCTAGACAAATATTGATGTAACAGTTTGTACGAATTTGTTTTCAATGTAATGAAGGTAAATTAACATTTGGCTTTGAATGATACTACTGAAACATGTATATATTTTATTCACAAAATGTCAAAATTCCATACAAAACTTTTTTGCCAGCACAAAAAATAAATATCAACTATTGCAGGTCATACAGCCCATGCTGAATAAACCAGCTTTCTATTAAGTAAAGAAGTCCACCATGTTTGCTGATTGCTTACAAAAATATATCTTTTGAACTTTTGTCATTTTTATGACAACATATATGCTATTAATTTGTTGTGAGTTTCGGTGTTCCAGCAGTAGGGCATCAGACCCTCTAGCTGAAGACTGTGGTTCAAACCCTGTCAGATGCAGGCTAACACTGACTACATGTCACAATTACCAAATGTTTGACATCCAGTAGCCAACGATCAATGTCCTCTAACAATGTTGTTAAACAAAACAAACGAATAAATCTATTAATAAGTAAATACATGTCTATATTGCTCTTCATTTCTCTTCTTTTCTCTTTAGGATCCAAAAGCTATTTGTGTTTTGATTGATTTCTGTGGCCCTCGTGGATTCCAGGACCCCCAGTGGATCATCAATGCTGTGAGAAACATCAAGAAGGTTATTTATTTCACTTACCACTAACCACCTCTGTAGAAAGACACTAACCACCTCTGTAGAAAGTTAATTGATTGACAATTTTCTATGTCACTGATTGTTATAGCAACACCGCAAAAAGGCCATATTTTGTTACAAATAGTCTCCAACATTATTTTTATATCATTTAAATCTATTTTTGTGTTTTTCAAGACTTTAATAATGGAGAATGTCCAATTCTGTGTGATAAAACTTTGTTAATTTGAAAATTCCCACTGTGATAATGTTTTATTAATTTGAAAACACCCACCGTATGTAATAATTGTTAATTTGAAAATGCCCACTGTATGTGATAAAACTTTGTTAATTTGAAAATGCCCACTGTATGTGATAAAACTTTGTTAATTTGGAAAACCCCACTATGTGATAAAACTGTTAATTTGGAAAAGCCCACTGTATGTGATAAAACTTTGTTAATTTGAAAATGCCCACTGTATGATAAAACTTTGTTAATTTGAAAGTGCCCACCATATGTGATAATTGTTAATTTGAAAATGCCCACTGTATGTGATAGAACTTTGTTAATTTTAAAATGCCCACTGTATGTGATAATATTTTGTTAATTTGAAAATGCCCACTGTATGTGATAATTGTTAATTTGAAAATGCCCACTGTATGTGATAGAACTTTGTTAATTTGAAAATGCCCACTGTATGTGATAAAACTTTGTTAATTTGAAAATGCCCACTGTATGTGATAAAACATTGTTAATTTGAAAATTCCCACCATATGTGATAAAACTGTTAATTTGAAAATGCCCACTGTATGTGATAAAATTTATTAATTGGAAAATCCCACCATATGTGATAAAACTTTGTTAATTTGAAAATGCCCACTGTATGTTATAAAACTTTGTTAATTTGAAAATGCCCACTGTATGTGATAAAACTTTATTGATTTGAAAATGCCCTATTGATGTCCAATAGCCGATGATATGATAAGTCAATGTGCTCTAGAGGCGTCGTTAAATAAAACAAATTGAAAATGCCCACTATGTGATAATGTTTTGTTAATTTGAAAACGCCCACTGTATGTGATAATTGTTAATTTTGAATGTTTGTTGTTCAGGCTCAGCGCAGTAGCCCTGTTGGATGTGAGCTCTGTCAGACGGCCGTCATGGACATCAGAAATATGATCCGAGAGGAGTCTGTCCAGGTTTGTTATTTCCGTTATTCATACCAGAAGTAATCTATCCATTTCCTATGCTTATAAAACTTGTGGTCTGAGTCAGTTTACTGTGTGACGTTAGTCTTATTAATGACAACTGCAGACGTTTGATTGAGATAAACTAAACTGAAATAAATGGGATGCTTCTGTGGTCTGCATATAAAATATCATTGTTTAACTGAAATATTTGCTTTGTGTAATTCTGCATAGTACTAGTTAAGCCTTTGTCACATGGAATTACTATTGCTATTTATACATGAAAGTGAATTGTTATTGCTGTGTATACATCAGAGTGAATTGTTTGTATTTAGGATGCTTTGAAGAAGTTTGTTGAGGCCGATATTTGTAGTCTCCTGGGAAATCTTGAACTGAAGGTACGTCATCTTGATTTAAACAATTTTCTGTAAGTCTTCATATTCATATAACAGTTTTCTATTTGTTATTTATCAGTGAAAGATTAAAATCTCATTTAGAATATCAAGTTAAACTTGACTATGGACTTTGTTAGGGCAGAATGTTTAAAAAGAAATTTATTTTTCATTCTTAATGTATTGAATATATTTTTACCGTAGTGTTGTATTACATTTTTTCTTTATTATATCTTATGTAATTTATCATATTGTGAATCACTTTTCATACAGTGATTTATTTTTCAAATATAACCATATTTTGACCCCCAATGGCTGACATTTGATTTTGCTGGTGGGGAGGGGGTGGGGGGGGTGTTTGTGATAAAAATATAAAATAATAGATAAATAGTTAGTGGAGAATAACAACAAATTGCTGTGTAATTGTGTTTCAGTGCCAGCAGTACGTTGATGCCTATGCTCCCATGGTCTTCCAGCTGCTGGCCAATGAACTGGTTTGTACTTTTACAATTTTTTTCTTACACACTGTTTATCCTTAAATTAATCCGATCATGATATTAATGCAAAAAATGCGAGCATATTATTCACATTAATACAAGTATATGATAATCATTCATTATATTTAATTAAAAACTTTCAAAAACAACACAAGACACAACTCATGGCACCGGCATGCCATATAAGTCTGATTACTTGGCTAATAGTGTAACTAGCTATCCAGACTACATAACTTACTGGTACACAACCCAAGCATGTTCTGTGTCCTCTGTTGTCATTAGGTTCTGTTTCATTCAATAGATAGTTGTAGATTATAAAGTTTTAAATAGAATGTTACCAAGATAGGTTATAAGACTAGATAAGCTTCATCTAATCTGGTTCTCTAGACCAGCATCTTTTATCACTGTTACTTTGGATCAAGTTTAGATAAACCACTATATATTTAATTTATTTTGATTTATCATTCTCTTTACATGGATTTTTATTTAATTAAAATGCCTGACATGTATTCCTCTAAATTTATGGTGTTAGTTTACAGTTCTGTCTAATAATGTACTGCAATAAAAAATAAAAAAAATGCCTGACATGTAGACCTCTAAATTTATGGTGTTAGTTTACAGTTCTGTCTAATAATGTACTGCAATAAAAATAAAAAAATGCCTGACAAGTATTCCTCTAAATTTATGGTCTTTACAGTTCTGTCTAATAATGTACTTCAATAAAAAAAAATGTAAATATATTATGTAGATTTCTCATTTTCTTGAAACTGCCATTGTAATGGCACAGAAAAACGATTTTGCAAGACTATGCATATTTTGTCATTCATGTTTTCCACTAGGATCCCAAGGCTGTCTGCAGTACTATTGGTTTCTGTAACTCCTCCTCAGACCAGCCAAGCCATCCACATCAGCCACGTCTCCATCGTGTTGCTCTCAGTTCGTCTGTGTCCAATGTGAGAACCTATCTACCAATCGCCACTCCGGTCGCTGCCGGTCCAGCATGCATACTGTGTGAATTTGTCATGAAGGAAGTTGATAATATCATTGGATCAAACAAATCTGCAGTGAGTTCGGGTTTTCTAACTATTAATAAACAATGGCATTAGCATTTGTATATTGAAAAATATTATCCTCAAAATGCATTGATCAGTAAATTATAGTAAGGCAGTTTTCAGTTTTGTAATCATTTCACATTTTGATGACTTTTTGGATATTTTATCATAAATAAGCACTTTGAAGTATTAATTAAATATTTGTATTTGAAATTAAATATTTGTGTTTGAAATGAAATCTTGTTATTTGAAATTAAATATTTGTATTGAAATAAAATATTTGTATTTGAAATGAAATCTTGTTATTTGAAATTAAATATTTGTATTTGAAATGAAATGAAATATTTGTATTTGAAATAAAATATTTGTTTTTAAAATGAAATCTTGGTATTTGAAATGAAATGAAATATTTGTATTTGAAATGAAATATTTATATTTGAAATGAAATATTTGTATTTGAAATAAATACTTGTGTTATTTTTAACTGATCAGGCAGCAGTGGAGAGTGCATTGTACCAGGTGTGTGACATCCTTCCACAGACTATCAGCCAAGAATGCAAAGACTTTGTAAAAACATACGGAGCCGCCATCATCAATCTGATTGTCCAAGAACTCGATCCACTAAAGATCTGCACAGCCCTTAAACTTTGCTCATCATCGTCAGTCCATGGTAAGTCCACTGAATATCTGCACATCCCTTAAACTTTGCTCATCATCATCAGTCCATGGTAAGTCCACTGAATATCTGCACATCCCTTAAACTTTGCTCATCATCGTCAGTCCATGGTAAGTCCACTGAATATCTGTAGCATCCTTAACTGATTCACTGCTGAAGAATTTTTTAGCAATGCCATTCTCTGTGCTGAACATTTTTTTCTGAATTTGTCAATAAATAGGGAGTTCTGCGATTGTAGGTCACTCACCCTTTCCTGTTAGTTTTCAGAATCGTCGTTGCTTTCTTCGATATAATCATTATCTGAATTGGAGTTCATTATTAGTTCCATGGTTTCAGATTTAATAAACAGTTGTGCAGGTCATCCACGTGTTTAATGTGAAGCTGACATTTCCGCTGTTAAATGTTTATTTTTTACAGATTTTAAAAATAAAACGGAAAAGTTCACAAGACCGACTGGAAGGACATCCCTTAATACTACTACACTGGATAGCTTTGATTATATGTAAACGACTTCATATCTGTCGAGGTATCAAAATGTATATATACGCGGTCCGCACATTTATGGAAAGTTGTTTCTGACATAAATATACGTCGCCGACAGTGAATCAGTTAAATATTGCACCTTGTCTTCATTCCGTGATAAGTCCATTGAAAATTAGTACGGTCCTTAAAGATTGCTCCATGGTAAGTCTATTATACATGTAGATCTGAAAGGTCTCTAAAGTTTGTAATCCATTGAAGATCTTGTCCATAGAAGATCCATTGAAATTCTGTATGGTCGTTAAATGTTCTATCACATCTTCTGTCCATTGAAAGTCAGAATGGTTTTTAAACTTTGAGTCACATCTTCTGTCTATGGTAAGTCAATTGAAGATGTGTACAATGCTTAAACTTTTCTTCAAAGCATAATTTCAAACTATGTTCATTCAGTCATACTTGTATGCAATCAGAAGAAAGAGGTGTGAAGTGACATCCCTTTCTGTTAAGAAAATGACTGGGAGGTAAATAATTGTTGGTCTTATCTTGATATTCACTCATCTGTAATTACTACATCTTACCACGTATCGAACACATCTGCCCTACAAAGGAAAACTGCAGTATCTACACAAGTAGTGAAGTTTCGAGGGGTGCGGGACGTAGCTCACACAGTAGCGTGTCCGCCTGTGAAACGGTCTGTTGTCGGATCGATCTTTCTCAGTGGACCCAATTGCATTTTGGGCTATTTTCCATTTCACAACTAGTTAATCAAAGGCTGTGGTATGTGCTGCCCTGTCTGTGGGATGGTGCATATAAAAGAGAAGCCTATGTGGCAGCAGCAGGTTTCCTCTAAATAAATGTCAGAATGACCATATGATTGACGTCCAATAGCCGATAAGATAAAAATCAATGTGCTCTAGAGATGTCATTAAATAAAACAAACTTTACATTTTACTGAAGTTTCGAGATCTGCCTTTTAAAGACATGTTATTGGAGATCAGTGGTGACCGGTTTCTATGGTTACTTGGGCTATTAGAAGCATGTCATTTACACATGAGGTAGAGCAGATACTGCACACTTTAAAAATAGTAAAAATTGAATTTCTGCCTACATGTCAGATACCGTGGTTTTCCTTTATACAGTAGACATGCTTTGTATTCTTACTTCTGTTTGGTTTGTCTTCAGTTGCTTCCATCAAATCGAATGATGCTATCTGTGACGTCTGCACTGAGATAATGGGGTTCTTCCTCAACTACCTCAAACAGAACGCCACCATCACCGAGGTGAAAGCGCTCCTTGAAGATATCTGCAACCGCTTGCCAGACACCATCTCAAAACAAGTATGTTGTTTTTAAGTTTAGTATGCATGTGTTTGTTTACTGAGACAATGTATAGATTATTCCATCACATTGATTTGACAGTTTGTCCCACATTGATTTGACTGTTAAACAGTTTTAGACTACTTTATATTTTAGTAAATCATGCATTATTACCCCAGTTGGTACCCATAACCTGGAACATATTTATTATTTTCCTGTTTAGGGACGTCAGCCTCAGTGGTCCAGTGGTAGTACATTGGATTCTCAAGCTGAAGACAGTGGTTCAAAACCCACTGGAGGCTGGCTGACATCTGACTACGGTGTCAAAATTACCAAATGTTTGACATCCAATAGCCAATGATTCATAAATCAATGTATTCTAGTGGTGTTGAAAAACAAAAATGTTCATTTAGGGAATATCCACATTGGTTTAATAATTGGGTCTCTATGACCGGTATGTTCAATAAGCTTGCCTGTACTAAATATGATGTCATAATTTTGTAAAAGTGTAAATGATGTCACTACAACTAGCAAAAGAACAACATAACATTATCTATAAATATTAAATAGGCTAGTATTTCTGTAAATAGCATTTTTCTAAACAGTCCTGCACAAAGGTTTAAAAAAGTGGAATAATGAAAATTATCTCGCCTCCATGTAAAATTGTTTAATCTCATTGGTTGTTTGCCGGTTGACAAAAACCCTTATACCCCTGTGGGCGAAGTCAATTTTTCTTATACCCCGTCTGTAATTTTCAACAATTTACTGCCACCCCAATTATATTAAAAACAAACTTCAATTAAGTATATTTGCCAAGACAAATGCTGATTAACTAACACTCGGTTGATATTTTACATATTAACAAACACGAGTAGCTAATTCTATTTATCCTATTTACTTAAAATATTATAAAACAACAACATGTCTGCTGTGTCGCCTTCTTTATTATATCCACGATGTCATACATTAAAACGTCATTACTAAATACGTAACAATTATCGTTGAAACCAGTGATCAATTGAACAACATTCCGAGTGTTTTTTTCTTGCATTACTTTTATTAATTAACTATATAGTTTAACATGTTGACAAGATAAATTTGTTGTAGAAACATCTCTCGGGGTATATGGCTTTTTATGCACCCTCTGTGTGTTCTTTTACCCCGAGCCATATACCCCAAGAGATGCTTTTACAACTTATATTGTTTTGGGTTATAAAGAGAATATCAGACCACTACCATTTATTATCAAATTTATGTCTCAGGAAATAAGTTTACTTGGAATATAAATTTGATAATAAATGACACCTCATTTAATATT
The DNA here is from genome assembly GCA_032355785.1 of Symmetromphalus regularis. NCBI lineage: Eukaryota > Metazoa > Mollusca > Gastropoda > Neomphalida > Neomphalidae > Symmetromphalus > Symmetromphalus regularis. The sequence goes on along the minus strand of JAULBS010095578.1, from coordinate 6,954 downwards.
CTGTATGTAATATACCATATTCAGTGTAAAAAATGCCCCGATCTAGTAAGTACCCTGTTATTTTACAAATAAAGAAAACACATTATGTAGTTACTGAGTTGTGTTTTAATTTCAGTGTGATGCGTTTGTCGACCAGTACATTGAGCTGGTGATGGATCTCATTAGTCAGGAGTTCACAGCCAAACAGATCTGTGAGGTACGTTGCATAGTCTTTGTTTACTATGTGTGTGTGAGCACGCGAGCATGGAAATAATTGTATGATTATCAACAGATGTATATAACACATCTAGAATTGTCATTTGTAGAGTATTCATGTATAATAAACTCACTTATAGAAGTATACAGCAGGCTGGATGTGGGAGCTCAGCCCTCCAACTGTTTCACATTTTTAATATGAATAAAAATGTCCCGGGTAATAAGTCGAAAACATGTCAGAATTGCTATAAAGGGAGTTAATATTTTTAATTTCATTGTGGGGCTATGGTGCTTGTAGTGTTTTCACAGTTTCACAAAACACATTTTATACACCCATAAAAGATTGCCCCCACCACCACCCCATTTTTAAAAACCATCCTACATTACTTTTCCATGTACACATAAAGGTGATAATGTAATTTCAAGTATACGTGAAGCTTATGCTAACAGTAATCTCACTTTAATTGGCTTGATGTAGGTAAGTGTTAACAATTGTAGACACTAACCTGTCGTAATTTAGGCCATTAATTTGTATAAACAAGAGTATTAAGTTTGAAATGTTTTTTATTTTAATCACACAGGCCATCAAGTTGTGTAAGCAAAAGAGAAGTAACTCAACTCTGTACTTCCTGAAAGCATTCAAAAAGAAGGGACCATTCTAAATGCAAGGTGAGATCTTTTTAATAAGAAGTAACTTATTTCCTCTATATTTTTTGAATTAAATACACTTTGTAGTATTTTGTGTGCAGTATTAAAAGGAAACTATAAAACTAGAATTAAAAAAAAAAGATTGAAATAATATATATGAATGAAGTTCCACTATATAGTTTTTAATTTTTTTTAGGCATATTAATGTATCAAGTACATTGGAATTAATCAAGTATTCCATCTGCAAAAAAAAAAAATGTTTGAATGTAGAGTTCCTGTTTTTGTTTGTTATGAATCATGTTTAGATTCGTTTTTTCAAAACCAGCTACCTCATTCTTAATCCTCACGTCAAGATGGTTTGTAGCATTTCTAAAAAGAAAACAAAACTCACATGTTGTAATGTTAGAATAAAGTGGCCACATAAACAAGTTATACTATCAGAATTAAAGATGACAGATGTTATAAAAATAACCATTCCAGTTTGTTCGTTGTGTCATACTTGTTTACTTTTCTTTGCAGGTGTTCATTCAAGCAGCTAAAGTGATGCAGATTAATTTGTATTTCGCTCTACTAATCATACCATTGCTGAGTAATTATTATTAGTATTTATAATTTTGATCTATACTAAAAGGCAAAAGAAATGATACCAAAAATAAGAATAAAATACTTTGGACATTTGGATATTTTATTTAAATTTTCTTTCATCACAGCTTAAATTAATTTATGGCATTTATGTCAACTATACATCTGTTTTGCAAATACAAATGTTATTTTCAGTTTTGTGTGGTTCCTAACAGTTATCGTTAAATTATCCTTGGTATCATATCTTTTGCCCGTTAGTTTATATTTTTACAGCTGTTGCAATTCATTTTGAAAGTTTAGACCTTTAAAACTAAAAATAACAAACTAAATTTATCTCGTCCAAACTGAAAATATGATATATTAACAGCACAAGGCAGTGATTTATCATTAAATTAATATCAAATGATAAAAATGAAGAAAACCAAATAAACAAATTTTATATACATTTTAAGCAAATAATTGTTTTGAATTGCAATGGCTGTTACTTATAACCAGTTGCTTCGACTATTTTTCAATGTTTGCTACTTAATAATCAGACTAAGATTTCTTGTTTTAGAATCAGAAGTGAATTTTGCATCAGGCTGTTTTTAATTTTTTGTTATTTTATGTTTTTCCTAGTTAGTACAACTCCATTGACAAACCCGATATGTATACGGCTATCTCACCCTAGATTTTTCTCCACAATGTACAAATGCACAACTTATCTGATATAGTTTTGCCTTTAATTCTTGTAATAATACCTTCTTGGCATGGTTTAAAATAGTTTCATTTAGTTAGTGTAAAACCATGTTTTTTGCGTGGGGGTTGATACTGTAAAGGGGCATGATTGTAAGAACTACTCATTTTAATCTCTTGAAGCATTATTTTTATCTCTATGTGGGTATATTTTTCTGACTGTTAAAGAAAACTCTTGTAGGAATATCATAATTACATACTTTTATCTATTTTACTTTAGGTAGACATGCATATCGAAGGCTCTATTATTGCATATATGGAAATATACTGTTGTCCTATCGTAGCTGTCCCCACATCCTGCGTGCATGACTTGTTTTAAGTTCACATGAAAAATGTATTGCAATATTCACAATTATTTTTTATTTCCTCAATGCAAACCCAATATTTTTGTACCAACAAACATTTGAGAACTTTATGAAAATGTGGGAGATATTTATTTTGACATTGTGGTCACACTACCAATGACTTGTGTATATAATATATCAAGAAAAATGTTTTACTTTTTTATGTGTATATTTTGTATTGAAAAATAATGCACTGTGGTGTAATATCTTGTAATGTTGTTTTCAAACTGTGACTGTTTTTATTAAAGGATTTTTTAAATAAAAATGTTTTTAATATTATAAACAATAACATGATTTAATTTTTTTTTTATTAAGATTAAAATTGAGGCATTTTTTTCATTTAACTTACATTTTTGCAAGTATTTTGAGTTAATAATTTTATATACGTACACTTAGATTTTCTACAAGAAATGTACATATTAAAATATATGATTGTAAAATTAAAGGTCATTAAAAAATATATATATATGAAGTTAAAACTTTTTAAAAATTATTTTAAGTAGGGTATTTTGTTTGTGGTTTGTCTAGTATTGATTTTATGTATGCTTATTTGGAAAATTAATTAAAATACATTCCACAAAAGTTGTTTTATTGTTTATACTTTTCATTATAACTGCTTTCAGTCTGTCATCTGAGGACCAGTTTGGGCCGTTTTCTGTTTCAACCAATGGACCACAACTGGTTCATCAAAGGCCATGGTATGTGCTGTCCTGTCTGTGGGACAGTTCATGTAAAAGACTCGGAAAGTGTAGCTTATGTGGCAGCAGCGGGATTCCTGTAAATAAATGTCAGAATGACTGATTGACGTCCAATAGCCGATGATAAGATAAAAATCAACATGCTCTAGAGGCGTCGTTAAATAAAACAAACTTTACTTTCTTCTTTAAACTGAATATTTTAATCAGTAGTAATCTGTATGATACCAAACAACCAACTGGTAACATGCAGGGGTAAATCTTTCAGACTCATGGCTGGTAGGTACTGGGATCAAATCTTAGTCAAGGCATGGGATATTTAATCTCAATACCAGCTCCAACCCAGAGTTAGTGCTCTGCAAGGCTCAAAAGGTAGGTGTATAGCACTTACACTCACAAGTTTTCTACAACTGATTTATCAAAGGCCATGGTATGTGCTGTCCTGTCTGGGAAAGTGCATATAAAAGATCCCCTTTCTTTTCTTACACAGTAGACTATATCAAACTTAGTATATCTGCATTGATCTAAATTTGAACAGTGACCTTGTTGAAATAATGTGGACTCAACTGTGTATGTGTACCCAACATTAAAATAGGTCACAAAGTGAAAAATAACCAGAAAAATATTCGCAATTTATTTTTGATCATAAATTATAGATACAATGTCAAATCATGTCATGATTGATAAGAACAGTTAAAAATATCTAATTGAGCAGACTGTGATATGTTTGACATAAACAGTGAATGACTGATGGTGTGCTCCTTCATTAAGACAAGACAACGAACCAGCAGTTTGGAGATAGAGAAAAGTGAAATACGAACACCTTTCTAGTATCTGAAAGTGATTTGGAACAATAATCATTTGGTTATTATATAATCATTTGATTCATTCAGCTTGCAGGTCATACCTAGGAGACGGGTGCATTCACCATACCCCCGCCTCAAAAGAAAACACTGTTTAAGACAAACCCCACAACAGTAAGTCCACTTGCAAAAAAAGAAGAGGTAAATTTGCCTATAGGAATCCATTTTTTAAAAACATAAAAAAATAAACCACCCAAAAAATCCCAAAGAAAGGTGATTAAGACTATACACAGTACCATAGTTAATAAAACTTGTCATAATCACTGGGTATATATGCTAAGACTAGTTAAAATATACCACAACACGATATAATTCTTAGGATATTTTCATTTACGTCTGTTTAAAATGGAAGCAATCACATTCAGACCCTCCCCGCCCCAAGTTGTTTCACCAGTATCTAGCATTATATACCACAACTTGATATAATTCTTAGGACATCTTCATTTACATCTATTTTAAACAAGGCCATAACATTCAGACCCCCACCCCCATTTGTTTAATCAGTATCTGGGATTATATTCCACAACTTGATATAGTTCTTAGGACATCTTCATTACATCTTATTTTAAACAAGTCAATCACATCTACTCCCCCCCCCCCGCCCAATCCCAATTAAACAAGGCAATCTAATTCACAGGTTTAAACATGGCAATCACATCTACTCCCACCCCAATTAAACAAGGCAATCTAATTCACAGGTTTAAACATGGCAATCACATTGACTCCCACCTACTCCCCAGTTGTTTCATCAGATTTAACCAAGCCAATCACATTGGCATCCCCTCCACCTTCCAGCCCCCCTTGTTGTTTCATCAAGGACAATATTCATGATTATAAACATTTTGTAAACTTCTGTTCAGACTAAACATTGCTCAGACTCAAGCCTGACTGGTATTACAGCTTGTTTTCAGGGTTCGCACGCATCCTGGAAAATCCTGGAAAGTGCTTAAAAAATATATTCACCCTGGAAAGTGCTTAAAAGTCCTGGGAAAATCAATTAACCTCCTGGAAAGTCCTGGAAATGTAGATTTTTAGTTTTGACATCTTTTTTAAATAAAAAAAACAACATGTTTTGGTCAAATAATTAATTAAATAATCACTTTGGGTTTGATGCTAAAACAATACCGTTACGCAATGGTAATATTATAATGAGGTCGACTGCCATTGGTCAACGGTCTCGATAGTTAATTCTGTTTTGTCTGTAGTTTATATTTTAATCATTCCTGTGAAAATGCCGCAAGGGAAGTGTACGTTTAATGATAGGTGGATTGAAAATGAAGAATACGCGTTTTGGTTGGAACGGGGCGGAGATAAGGGCAGCGCCAAGTGTAAAATTTGTAAAAAAAACTTTGATGTTTCCAACATGGGTGAACCAGCAATACGAAGTCACGGAAAAGGCTCTAAACACAAACAGTTATTGAAAGAACGTCAGGAATCTTTGTGTGAAAACACAATTAGAAACTTCTTTGCCAACAAATCAACCAACGAAGAGCCGACTGCATCTGCTGCTACACCCCAACCTGTGACTGTCGCATCATTTGCGTGAGCTTTAAATAAATGTTGGACCTAAACATAAAGTTATGATAAGTAGTTTTATTGTGTACCGTATTGTTACGATCAATACGAGGTCATGTTATTTTTAGAAAACGATGCACACGTTTTAAGGCAGTCATCAGAAAGTGGAAGTTGAATTCAGGCATGGTTTTCAAATTTGCGTAATTTAAGCGATTTAGTGAAAGAAAGTTGAAATAAATTTATTACTAATACAACTGATGATAACTTGTTATTAACTTCTCCTCACATTGTCAACTGATCTGTTTTAGCAACATAAAAAAATCTGCAAGTTGAACGTTTTTTTATTTTTTATAAACGAGTGGAAGGATGTGGGAATTAATTAGTATCCATCACATTTGGACCCGTCCCTTTCAGAAATCCTGCATCCGTTCCTGTGGCTGTTTGGTCATCAGACATAAGACATGTCTTTTTATTTAATTTTGATAAAATAACACAATTTATGGAAGATAGTATTTTAGGAATTAATATTTTTGTATATAATGCTGTATATTAGTGATATCTTATATATTTTATTTGTTTCAGGTGAAAACATTCTACTATGGATCTGTATTCATGGGCCATGCTACTGCTGAAATGATGGTTAACCACTTTGAAACATGTGTTGACAACCTGAATATGAGAAACCTTATCCAAGTTTCCATGGATGGGCCAAATGTCAACTGGGCATTCCACCGTCTTCTTCAAGATAAACTACTAACTTCATGTGACAACACCCTAGTTAATATTGGTAGCTGTGGTTTGCATATTGTCCATGGTGCTTTTAAAGATGGGTCCAATGCATCTGGTTGGGGCATACAAAAACTACTTTCTGATTTGTATTATCTTTTTAAAGATACACCAGCTCGAAGAGAAGATTTTGTTACAGTGACAGATTCCAGTCTTTTTCCACTCAAATTCTGTAGCCACAGATGGTTAGAAAATGCCCCAGTAGCTGACAGAGCACTAGAAGTTTGGACAAGTGTGAAAAAGTATGTGAAATCAGTGGAAGAAAAGAAACTACCAAATCCTAACACGGCATCCTTTGAAACCGTTAGGACATGCTGTAATGATAAGTTGATTAAGGCAAAAATTCATATTTTTGTTTCAATTGCAAAGCAGATTCTGCCATTTCTGATTGAATATCAAACTGACGAACCAATGTTGCCTTTCTTGTGTGAAGATATGTTTCGTATGTGCAAACAACTTATGCAGAGATTCATGAAAAGTGAATTGTTACAGGACATCATTCTTGCCAATCTGTTGATGTTGGATCCATGTGACAAGAAAAATCACTGCAGTTATCCTAAGATTGAAATTGGCTTTGCTGCAGAACAGGAA
>JAULBS010095567.1:0-16775 GCA_032355785.1 Symmetromphalus regularis | reverse complement strand
AGACAGACAGACAGACAGACAGACAGACAGACAGACAGACAGACAGACAGACAGACAGACAGACAGACAGACAGGCACACACACACACACACACACACACACACATTTATAAACTGTATTTTGCATTAGAACTCAAGTATTGTGTCTTGAAACAAAATTGAATGTTTTAAAAACATGGATATCAGATTGGGGGAAAATCTTTTCTAATAGGAAAAATAAAGGGAATTTTAATTTTAAAATTCTGTAGGTACTCTGCTATAGTCATGTAACTCTTTACAACACCTATATTATAGAAATAGTGTCAAGCTTACTAATACATGTACCTATTATTTATTTATTTATATACTGTGTGATATAAAGTTTCAAAGATAGCATCAGCAGGTTGAGACATTTAATACTGTGGTTTCTAATAAAAGATGCAGGGAAAAAATATCCAGATGATAGTATGAAGCAGACAGTTGAATGGGATAGATCTCATAAACTCACATTATTGTTCAGTTTTTCCATTCTCTGTATTGGTTACAACCTAAGCAATGGATGTAAATATATTTTATTGTGATTTGAAAGTAGGTCTCTACACTGTAAAAGCAAAGGTAATCATGACTAAATGTTAATTTTCTACTAAAATAACATTTTCTGACTGTATTAATACTTAATTTCGGTTAAAATGATTATTTTATGGCAACAAGGAGCTAAAGAACTGCTTATATTTCTGCATTCTACCACAAACTACAACTCAAATTAAACACCACAGATCTTGAACAAAGTTTTGGTAGTCTTCTGCCCTAACAAGGTCAATCTTATCAGTTAAGTTGTCTGAAGGATCACTTCGATCCCAGACAGACAAGCATGTGTTGCACTGTTTATAAGCAACTTGCTGGGGCAACATTTTACAGATTTCTTATCAGATCATCAGTGACAGGCCATGATATCGGTTAAATTTATTTGCATTATTTTTTGCATTCCATTTGATGTTAAAAATTGTTGTTTTGTGATTGATCAGTTAGGAAAACAAGTTTATTTTTAAAGTAACTTTATTAAAGCAACCTACATTTCTTGTCTTTTATTTTTTATTTTCCATTTTTCTCTTAAGTTTCAAAAACTAAATGATAATCTTACAAGTGAAAAAAAAATCCATTTGAGAATCAGTTGAAGATTAAATCTCACAGATTATGTAGCTCATAAATGAATAACGGCAATGGCTCAGTTGTTGGGTTACCAAGTTCAAGCATGTTGGAGCATAGGTAAACTAAACAAAGGATCCAACCACAAGTCAGTGCTCTACTAGTGCTAGTTTTTATGGGTAGGTGGAATCGTGGTTCTAACACTACCAATGTCTGTGACATATTCTGTACTCTCTTAGGGAAAGTACATGTAGAAGACTCCATACTTCAGTTCAATAGGAGTTGCCTATACTATATTAAAGGGCAAAAAAGAATTATGTGTTTCAAATTATCAAATGTTTGCTATCCAAATAGTCATTGATTAATAAATCAATGTGCTCTACTGGTGTTAAATTTTTATTTTTTTTAAATAAAAATAAAGACATTGAAAATAATCAATTCTCTTTATAACAGTATTAGTTTTAAGTCAATATTCAGGCACTGGCTTTGAATTTTTATTGGAATAGTGAATTTGCCCCACCACCTAGTGGGTTATCTTTGTAACAGTAATTCGATATATAGCAACATGACTGACAGAAAACAAATTTGTCTGTTACAAAGAGAAGTGACTATTGTACAGTTATCTGTTTGATGCCACCAAGAAGTGTTTTAAATTGCTTCATATCTTCTAATACATCTGTTTTAAAATGCTTGCAGCTGTTCTTGAAATGTTTATTGATAATTATAGCAATGACTGAAACACTCAATATATTATTGCAGCTGGGTTTAGATCATCAAGGTCTATTACAGTCTGTATAAAGTTTACTAAATGACTGTATCATGTCATACTCCATCAAGATTCTAAACCTTTCATTGTGTGGTTAATGGTAATTAGCTGGGAGATTAAAAAATATATATATATAGTAGTGTCATTTGGTCTTTGATAAATTTATGATTGTAAATGTACAAATTATATGTGCAAGTATGCTGCAGTATTTAATAATTGCCACTTGTAATAGAGCTAAGCTGATGCATAGTTTGATTAAACTTATTTTATTTTTGGATATTCTGCTACTCCTTTATTGCCATCATAATTATTGTTATTTGTTTTATAAAATGAATTTCAATGGGTGTATATTGTTTTATATCAGATACAATAATGATTGTTTTTGCATAACTGTGGGAGTTTTCAAAGGTGTTTTCCTTGTATACTTAACAGACATGTATTTTCTTTACTTGTATTATTTGTCAACTTCTCACTGGTATATTAATGGTTATTGTTCCTACTTGCTACTAATAAAACATATTAGCCTATGTGGTGGTCACAGATTTATTTTTGAGTCCATGTGTTGCAAATACTGTAATTTGACACCTTTTTTTTTTAAACAACACCACTAGAACATATTGATCTATTAATCATCGGCTATTGAATGAAATTTTTACACATAGTCAAGTTTGCCAGTCTCCTATGTGTTTTGAACCACAATTTGTGATGTGTTTTGAACCATAATTTGCAGCTTGAGAGTCGGAGGTCCTACCACTGAAACACTGAGGCTCACTTTTGTTTTTTTAATTTGACACTTAATGCTGAGGGTTAAACAATGTGTTGGTTGTGTTATCAAAATTCCATTCCTTTTACTACATCTCATTATATTTTTGTCCCTGGTTTAATCAAAACTGACCAATTATATTTACTGCTTATGTTTTTTTTCAGTAATGAATCATTCTTTTTTTGAAAGTTTTGAATGAGGAATAGTCATTATGAGATATGTAAAATGTTTTTGAACTGACAACACATACACTAGCATAGGAAGCGGAGGGGCAAGAGGGGGAATGTTCCCCCCATTTTTGATGTTTCGTATATATTAATTTTCCAATGTAAAAATGTGTCTGTGTGCACCCCCCCCCCCCTCTTTATACCTTCCTACTGACATATATTAATGTTTAGCATGTTCATTGTTCAGGCTATCCATCATTTGATGTGGCAGTAGGGTTTATGAACTGCTGTGGCATGTTTATAAATACTGTTATGTTATAACTCTATGCAAAGTAACAATAGTGTACAGCTTTACTGAATTAGTGAATAGGTCTCCAGTACCAAATAGATAAACAAAAACATTAATTATTAGATTAATAAACAACCATTGTTGCTTCCTAGATTGAGGGGTTTTGCTGGTGGGATGGGAATCATTTTTAAATTGCACTCAAATTCCTTTTGAGATTTTGTGAATAAGAGGTTGGTCACTTGATTTAAAAAAAATATTTACTCACTATCCTCTGCACATCTGCAAGGGATTGCCAGGTAGTTTTGTAATAATGTAAGGTAATGGAAGAAACCTGTGTGTTATTTATGGAAGTGAACTTCAGGATTGAAGCCACTTGTCTGTCATATACTGATTGTATAAGTGGCAGCTTGTTTTACAGAAATATCTTAATGGGGTTTCTAAGTGTACAGGTGTAAACTTAGTTATGAGGAAATTATGTTTCCATTTGTAACCCAAAGATGATGCTTTTTGCAGTAAACACCTTAATGTTGATTGTGCCTAAGTTGAGGTTTGAAACAGTTGTATAATTTTGTATTTTCCTATCCTGTCTTTCAGGATATTATGGGATCCTTGAAAGTAGAATGGCCAAACCTTAAAACTATAAAGGAGTGTCATTGTCCAGGGAATTCTGAGTTATAAAATAACTAATCTGAGGGATTTTATTTTAAAACTGGTAAGGTTGTTTGTTTTTTAACTAAACTGTCTGATACAGTATTGCAACACTTTGGATCATTGGTATGATATAGTGAATTTAAGGTATGTTAAGCTTTAATCAGGCCTAGAAACTTGATAATGTCCAAAACAAATTATCTTTTTTTATCTTTTTTTTTTATCCTGATTCTGTTATTAAACAATTTAATTATAATAGGAAGTAAGTAAAATGATGATCATTACAATATAAAATTAAAGCATTTAAAAAAAATTAGTTCAGGGTTTTTTGTTTTATTCTCAATACTTGTATACAGGTGTTTTTTGTTTCCGTTTTATTAAAAAAGAAGAATGTAATTCATGTAAGTGAGCAAGTTATGCAGTGAGGGAGTGTTACACTGGACAGTGTGACACATGTTTCATGTTTGTACAACTTAGCAAACACATCCTTATACATTGATTGATATAAAACATGCATAACAGGTTTTTCTTCCAAACATCAAAGCCTGCTGTTTTATAATAATACTTTCTAGATAAGGAATAATGTATGTATAGGTTTATGGTCTTGTTTTAAATTTCTTTTTGTTGTTTGACTGTGGCAAACCTTTTAACATTTAATCATTTCAAGCAACAATTGTAATAATAAAAAAAATTAAATGTATTTAAATGCCACTAAACCAAAAGTGTATAGTTTGTAACATCCTGAAACCCATCCCAACACAGTTTAAGCTTTAGGAATTTCCATCAGTAACAGTATTAATACCCATATTAACAGGTTAAAATCAATGTGTAAATCAATGTATCATAGGTACAAAATAAAAATTCCAAAATGATGATAACTTTAGGCAACATGGATTCACATTTAAGAAAAAATAAGGGTATTAAATACATTTTTAAAATTGCATTGCCAATGTTTTCTATAACAAAACTTTTACTTGTAAACTAACAAAAATTTGAATGGCTAACCATTGTTTTTAAATCATAGAAGTGTAATGCAGTTCTGGTTTCTGCTTATTTCATGTCATGTTGGAAGATCAAACTTAAGTCTGCCTTTGCAGGGCACAATATTTCACGCAAACCGCCGTTCTGTTCACGTGTCAGTTACACAAAATTAAATTTACGCGAACCGCAAATCGGTTACGTCGTGACCTGTAGACGTTCAGAAATTAAAACTTACAGTAAGTTAATTCACGCAGATGTACAAGTATTCAGATAAATGTTTTAGACTGATTTTTAGATACTTGATGCACAGCGAACCAGTAGACAACGTTATATTGCAACTTCGAGGTAACCGATCAGGTAACCCACAGGTTACGTAAATATAATTCACATAACCAAACAATTGATTACCTAGATAAAAATCATGTGAACTGACTTCTGGTTACCTCAGATTTCGAAATATTGTGCCATGCTTTGTATTTGAAAAAAAAAATAGGATAGTGGCTGTGCAACAATGACAATTATTGAGACTGTATATGGTGCATTAATTGCAACATTTGGATGGCTACTACTGTGTTTATACACTGATATGTTTCTATCATTTCACCATCAAGATAAAAGTATATATAAGTGATACTGTTCAAAGTACAAGTACATTATGGTTATCAACAAACTACATGTCACCCAAGACAAACTACATCAGTCACACAAGGCCATGATAACAATGTTGACAAACGTGATCTGATTCACATTTTCTAATACATTTATTGCAAGTAATTACCTTAAATGTCTGTTTGGAGTTGCTTTCAAGTTAACAAATGAATTCATTATTCTATTACAGAATTTTGTTTTCTTTCTGGAGATAATAATGGCACTTTATAAGCATGGTAGTTGATTGAATTTATTTGATTTTATCAATTTATTCTGTCATCTGATGAAATGGAAGACAATTCTCAATACAAAACAAATAATGACAATAACAATGTTGATGGAGGAAATCGGCCTATTTCTCCACTAAATCTTTTGGATTATGGACTAGTTCCTGATATGGAGGTAATTTTATGTGTTAAAAAGAGTAATTATTTTAAATGTTTATTTGCATTTTTTTCTTTATTTGTCTTTCATTACTGAACAATGTACAAACATTACAAACAGATGTGTGTTGAAAGTCAAGATCCCAGTTTTTGTTACTGCTTTATATATTTTCATAAATCATTTTACAAATGAACATTTCTTTTTATAAGCTACCTAAGATTCTGTTATGGAATGTTACATAATAGTACAAATATAAACCATTTATACATAACTGGTCTATAATTTAATTAGATACATGGTAGATTCATTATTGAACAGATAGTAAACTTATTTGCTTAATTTATAAATATTTCAGTCATTAATAAATATACGTTCACTGATGCAAACAGTATTGTCAAACACTAAAGCTGATATTTTTATTTAGCTATAAACATTTCCATTTTTGATGTAGATGATATGATATTTATAGTCAGATCACATGACTGACTTGTTTTTGTTCTCGTTGTCTAAATAGTATCTGTTTTTATCAAGTGTCCAGCTGTGATCCAGTCGGTCGTCGGATCGATCCTTCTCAGTGGGTCCATTTGCAGTTTGGGCTATTTTCCATTCCAACCAGTGGTCCACAACTGGTTTATCAAAGGCCGTGATATGTGCAGTTCTGTCTGTGGGACAGTGCACATAAAAAAAACCTTGCTGCTTATCAGAAAGAGTAGCCTATGTGGCGGCAGCAGGATTTCCTCTAAATAAATATATAAGTATGACCGTATGATTGACGTCCAATAGCCTATGATCAGATGAAAATATATGTGCTCTAGAGGCTTCGTTAAATAAAACAAACTTTACTGTGTTTAACAAAAACAAATTCTTTTATCCTCTTATTTTTCTACTAAATTTACTAGGGCTGCAATGATAAGGCCAAATTTGTATAGCGATATATTGCGATACAGCAAACCTATATTTCAATACAGCTTGATTAATTATCTAATTACTAAACATATCTCAGGCAGGTAAACTGGTGCCTATTACTTACTGTCACAGTCATAGGTTTTATAAGAATCCTCATATTGTGATACATGAAACCATATCGCAGTATGTATTGCACTCGGCAAGTATTGCAATATACTTGTATATCGTAGCACCCCTAAAATTTACCCAGTACATCTGAAATAGATAACTAGATATATGTTTCTAAGTACATTATGTTATGTACCTCATACACCTTTATTGTTTTAAACATTAACGACTCTAGTATGTAGTTTTAAAATAACACTGTGCAACTGTGACAAACCAATGATCACATATTGAAAATTACATGCATTGTTAATTGACTATTATGTCATTCACTTCTGATTCACCAACACATCACAAATTCATGCTGCTGCCTGTCTCTTATTTTATCTCTCTATATGGTGGTGAGATAAAGGTTTTAATACTCTTATATGCATCTACCTATAATGTATTTATTTATTTAACGACCCCCACAGCACAAAAGTAAACATCGGCTATTGGGGGTAATGTAATGTCAAAAATGTAACTATGAAGTGCAAGTTGGTTGCAAGTACATTGTTATCATTTAAAGGCTCCATAATGTCAACTAAGTGACATATCTGAAAGAAAATTAGATATGTTCAAATGTATATTTTGATTACAAAACTATTTTATCAGCTTACAGATATGTGTAATACATTCAAACAAAAACAATATCTAAAACTGTTCAAACAACTAGAGGAAACATTAACAATAATAATAACATGTTTTTCTAATTTTGTCTTAATGAGTTGTTTACTAAATCTAAGCAATAACATATCAATTAAGAAATTGATGCCACAGGGCAGAGAAATTTGATGATGATTAGTGAAGTAGAAACCACTAGACAGAAATGGTGTCACACATTGTGCATGCATACTTAGACCTGAGCTTGATGTATCACATCACAATATAGAGACGACTCACCTATTTCACTTACATTTTATTTCAAATCTTAAATTGTGTCCAGACAGCTCATATGCTTGAACTGTTACAGTATCAAAGGATGTCTATGCTTTGTGATGTGTGTGATTTACAGTGTGTTGAAGAACTGCAGGTAGTTGTAAATGCATTATAATAGGTTATAATATAAAGACATTTTAAAAACTAAAATTTATGTTTGGTTTACTTTTAATGTTTATTCAAGGATTTATTGAATATGCTAATTAATTATTTTATGTCATTTAGCAGATGTTTGTCCAGGGTGGCACTGGGTCCATAATATTAACTATCCATGAGAAATATTGTTTAAAAAAATACTGTATCAAGTCCACTTTAAAAAAAAATAATTGGAGGTCAACATTAAAAAACAACATCCTCTTACAGAAAATCCTGTGAACCAGAATATTATATAACATAAATTTAGAAGCATATTTAGATTTAGAATAGTTTATTTAATGTTTTTTTTGATAGACAAAATGTTCATGAAAGAGATTGAAATAATTTTTTAAACATATGCATGTATTTTAGAATCCACTTTTTAGACATAGTAAATCCAAAATAACCAGTTAATAAAAAAGAATTATATTTCTGTAATATTTGTATCATGTAATAGTTTATAACTAATAACAAAGCAGTTAGTGAAAAAACAAAGTTTTATTTGTACTAGCTAGGTGGTTTCATGTAATAGTTTTTAACTAATAACAAAGTGGTTAGTGAAAAAACAAAGTTTTATTTGTACTAGCTAGGTGGTTTCACATTCATATATAATTACATTACTCTGTATGTTCATATCTATCAGCAATCCGTGCAGTTTAGAAAATGTTCATTCCAAAATAAATTATGTGGAGAAATAGTGTCAACGGCATATTCCACAGCAATTTTATCATAAGGTTTAATTTATTTTTAATAATAAGAAAAAATACACCTTGAAAAAAATAATAATTTAGTCTGCAGGAAAAAAAGGGCCATGGAGAATGAAAAACTCAGTAGCATTGGCGATTGCCACAGGCAGTTTCAGTTGTCCATTTAGAAAAATCATGAATATAAATCAATAAATTGTCCCTTTTTTGAACTGTTCCTTTTGCTAACATACATGTATCATAAAATCATAAGGAAGAAATTGGTGAAAGGCTGTTAAGAAGAGTAATGATAATGATATTTTACTTGTTTCTGGTCATGCTAAGCTGTTGCACACCTTAAATGCTTTAATCATTCTGTCAGTGATGATGAATGGCTTAATTTACAACAGGCTTTAAAAGTAGTTTGGGTGAATCACATGGCTATGGTGTTACATAGTATTTTACTGATAAATGTTAGCTTTACTGCCAAAGAAGCATGTACAATACTGTGTGCACAGCCATAATGTACATGCACATACAAAATGTGCAGTAATTGTAATTTGAAATCATATAAACCATTTGACATGGTATTTGTATTTTTATGTCAGTGTTCAAAATAAACTTACACATTATTATAAGTTTAAAAAGGGTAATACTAATAGTTGGGACGCCCCAGGCCATTGAGAATTTAAATTTTGTGTTATTCTTTTTTGAATCACATACATTTTTAAGTAATCTATTCCATTTTGTATAATCATTTACAAAATAATTGTATTATATTAATATTGACAATAATTTAATACACACACATAAAAAATGGTTATACAAAACAAGACTTGTTCAAACAACAGGTGAATGAAATGATTGTACAATTTTCGGAGATTTGGACCTACGTGTTGCTTTAAGTTTGAATTCATGAAAATTGAGCTCAAGTATAAATAGGCATGTACATTTTGATTAGTCTACTGGTGTTAGTGTGGATAAATACAATAGATTCCTCATAATTGCATTGGTATAGTACACAAATATTTTACAGGATTATTCCTTTATCAGAAAGGTCAATTTAAAATCAAAGTACATTCAGCAAATGCAGTCTTTGAAATTCAACAAATTAATGACAGCATGTAACAGTCATCACTAAAAGTTTTTTTGTTATTGTTCTGTTATCATCATTTCTTTCATTTTAATTTTGGTATGCAAGAAAACAAATTTATTTTCATATAGTATTCAAGTACACCTTTTCTTGTTTTTAACTGTCCTTTCCATTTAAAAATAGCATGATAGCAATGTATTGCTCACTTGAAAACCAGGTGAGAAAATTTAATTTGACAGGATAAAATGAGATGACTGAATCAAGTTCAGAAACACTTGTCACTTTCCTTTGTCCATTGAGAGCAAGCAATTACTACCCTGTAATGGAGAGGACTGTTTTAACATGGGCTACACTAGTCTTAAAAAATTTTTTAAAATTAATTTAATCTTATTTTTGGAGTTAAATACTTTTTCATGTTAGATATTCTATTGGATTTCTGCTCATTAATGTTTGATAAAGTGAAAATATTTATTTCAGTTTTTGTATTTAGTAGCAAGTAATCGTTTCATTTTATAGAATGATATTGTTGGTGGCCCTACTGGTCTAATATTTTTGAAGTTATGCCTCATAAAAATAGACTTTCTATCTTGTTTCTTAGTACATAATCATTTGATAAAATTAATCTTTTCCTCCATTATTTTATCCTTTTTATCTATTGACAGTTGAGGAGCTCACAAAAATAAAGGTTATGATTTGAATATTAAAATGTTTGTATCAAGAACATACTTAGTAACATTATTTTTAATGAATAATGGAAAATATGTGCTTAAGAACTAGTAATAAAAAAAGGCTGGATTATGTTTTCTGTTTTATTGATCTCTTGCTTTTTGGATAATTTTGTTTTATACCAGAAAGTGTTACGACTGCCCAATCTAATTGTTTGTGTGGGTTTCCTTAAACTTAAACCAAGTAACCTGCAGTCATTGGGAAGGGAACTATTGTGATGTTGCTGTCACCTGGTGTCACTGGGATGGAAAGCATTGTGCTGATGCTGTGCACAGCAGTTGACTTTATTAACATGCACCACAGGACAAGCAATTAATCAGTGATAGATGTGCATTATAATTGATAGCTTTGATATCTAAAATAGTCTGTATAATAATGAAAAATATTACTTTGTCATTGTCAAAATGTTTGTGATTTTGTTAATGTAAATTAGAAATACTTCGTAAACTAGCTTTGGACTTATAATGTACTTTTATCCAATTGGAATACACAGTTTTATTTTTACACTTCCATTTATTTTTACAATTAGTATTAATCATGTATGTGTACACATGTTTGAAACTGTTATAAAAATGCAATTGTTTAACATTATATGTCATGAGAATGTGCAGGAAATGTGTTGGCTTCCATGTATGAGAACATTGAATTTACAGTACAATTCTTGACAGCACTGATTTCATTAGTCAGATGACTGGTTATCTAAATATTGAGTTAACTTTGATCACCCTCTGATGCAAACACATGTTGCATTCATATAAGAAACACTACACAGCATATTTAACTGTGATAATTAACTGTAATACTCATATATTGAAGAAAAAAGTATTCAACAAAGTATCTGTTGCATTACAACAAATTAGGTGGGGTTTTTGGAAGGTTTTTTGGGGATTTTTTAATTTCTTAATTTAAAAACATTTGTTTAGCCGATGTCCCTTTTTCTTAGTGAGTATATCACCAGTCAAAGCTTTGAAAGCCTCTGGGCAGAACTGTTTCTTACAAAAACACATAATTTCTAGGTTAATTGTATATTATTCTGTTTTTGCAATGGTGTAAAAGAAGTGCCCGATTTCTTTTTCAAGTAGTTGTTTTACAAGCACTAACTGCTGTATGTTCACTCATCCCACTTGTTCATTGAAAAAGAGAAATATAACATTTGCTGAGCTGCTGTGACTTTGAATAGGCAAGGAAGTACCTGGCAACCTGCCAGCAAGTCTATTGCTGGAGAGACTCTTCAATTATCTGCTGTGGTATACAGCGACAGTTTAACATGTCCGCAAACAGGAAGGCATATTTCCATAGTTTCTGTGCATTTTAAAAATAAGTTAGTCACTTCATTGTCTGCTGGGATGATTGTTTGTAAGTATGTTTATTTACCTACCAGATTTTGTCTGTCAGTGTATTTATATATGATGTAGACTGTCATGTCATGCAGATAGAAAACACCTGTTGATGACATATTGCAGGTAAGACCCGGTAATGTTTTATGCTGTTAGATTGTCATTATGACAATACAGTGACCCTAGGCTAAACTGGATACTTGAGTGACTGAAAATATTTGCTGGTTTGTCTTGTATTTTATAAATATATAACAATTTGATATCACTAAATTAGTCTAGTTTTGACAGATTTTTGGATTAGACACATGCCAGTTTAGACAGTTATTATAATTTGTATTCATGGAGTGTAAATTCATATTTCACAGTTGGGATAATACCATTTCTAACAATGTAACGAACACTTGTAAAACTGTTGTATCAGATACATTGTCTTGCTTTACCTTCAATGACATGGAATCTTATTTGATTTAATCCTAAAAGACAGCACTTTGCAGGTGTTTTGTTCAGTCAGTTTATCCTTGACACAGTGACAACTGTTTTGTATTGTGCACAAACACATGACCTGGAGGTCGTTATCACAAACACAGAACATGAGTTTGTGTAATATAAGTGTAATAAGATGCTGAAAAGAAAATTGAAAACAATTATTTTAAATGATTTGTCCATGTTTAGTATGTAATAAATAGCAGCTGTGCTGTGTAGTGTCTAAAATGATACGCAGGTGTTGCATGTTTACAGTGCATGTAGCAGCATGCTATTTGCCTGGCCATGCTGAAAATAACTCTTTCTTTCCCAGTTGACACCTTGTCAAGTGTCATCTACATAGCAACAAATGTTTAAATCTAGGGCCAGATCTAAAATGGCTGTTTGAGACTAACCTTGTTCTGTGCAATGGTCTTTCTTAATCAGGTCCATGCTATATTGGGTTGAACTTTTCCAGTGCACTCGCACATTAATTACCAACAACTGATAACACAGACATTTGGTGTGAGGGTAGGAGTGTATTGGTTGTATCTAATTAAACACTTGTAATTCAAAGTCAAGTCTGATGGTCACCTTTTCATAATGGTCACTATGAATCCTTTCCAGTGGATTACACTGAATTTATCTTATGTATAACAACCACTGGCTCATAGCAGGCAACATCCACTATTTTTCACCTAAAGTAAAGGACCAAGCCTGCTTTAAAGGACACAAAATTTAATATGCAAAACATGTTTTCCATGTTATATAAATCAGTCATTTTTCTTTCTATAATACAGTGCATATAATCAAAATGTGCTGCATGATACTTATACTATACATGTACTTATATTGGCATATTTTGGTAAGATCGTTTATCTTAACAGAATTTGGCACAGATTTTATATTCTTTTATAAGCTGCATGTTGTTTTCTCTTTTATTTTTTATAAAGTTTAATTTGACACTAATAATAGTAATATTTTGTTAAGTGAGGAATGCACAGATAAGGTGGGTTTTTTTCTTATTTTAATTGGATGCTTTATAGTGAACCTATTCATAATAATTATATCTATGACCTTACTTTGAAGTTCTTTTACCTTCTTGATTTTATGTCTGCAGAACTATTTAATTTCTTCATTAAAATCACTATCAATATGACTGAATGCTATTTATCAACTTGTTTGACATTACTGAAATTACATAGCAAAGAGCATTTGCTTTTCTTAACTCATTTTTCAGCAGTTAAACCAATGTAGAACTGTTGAAGTAGTTAATGCTGTTTTTATTGAATTTTCCACAAAGTCACTCAAACAAAATAGGCTTTATAGTTTAGTAGAGCAAATGATCTAAATTCATTTATTGCTTGTATGATTCAACACATGAATGATCAAATAGGTCATTTTCTAGATGTCGTTTACTATGAATGTGTTGTTTTGCTTCGATGCAAATGTGTTTAGTGTATCGTTTTCTTTTCTTTTTGCCATTAAGATAACTTTCTTTGATTGAGATTTCTCTAGGTTAATATTAATTATATCATAGTTTTAGATAAGGAGCTTTAAGTATGTGTAATATAACTAACCACTCTTTAAAAAACATTCTAATTTTTAAAACTTGCTCCATTTAGTGCATATAATTTGATGCATATTCCATTCCATTGTCAAGCAGAACTTGCCCTTAGGTAAAACAAAAAATTAAAATGCCTAAACTTTTTAATATTTATCAACAGCATCTGTAATTGGAAGTAGATGGTAATGTTTATATGAAATGTTTCTTAATACAACTGTTTCTTTGTGTTTGTCATAAATGGATTACAAATTATATGAATGTAGCTTTGGATAACCTTTACCAGACAGAGATACACAAATACTTCAATGTTTCACTGGATATGTCAAAATTATTAATAATAATGTGTTAAAAATATTAGATATACAGATAAATATAAACCCAAATTACATCTGCCATTCACAAATAAATACCATTAATCATGATTTTGATACTTGTCAACCAGTGGATGAAAAGTCATGCTTTGTAGACTGATAAATTATAATTTTTCTGCCTGTCACTGTTGTTAAACAATGACCTCAGATAACAGAATTTGATAATGCTTGGGCGCAGACAATGTAATGGAGATAACATGTCTCAAGCTGACAGTGTAATGTGTTCTTATCATTTGGCTTGTTGCTCTCAGTAGTTTGTGTCATACTGTCTTCTATAGCCTCTTGTGAAATTTCCACTTTTCATTAAAGATTACCTCTCTGGTGGTTTTATGTTACATGTTTAAACTTAAAGGCACTTGTTCATCACAATGGATCTGGCTATACTTCTATTTTAAGTATTTGGAGAGATGTGGTTTCTGTTATAACATATATTTTAAAATAACCTACATGTTTCTTTGTAAATAATTTTTAACTTTGGTTATAGTATTTTTATTTTATTTATTTATTTTTTTAATTATTAAACCATGTAGTGGTCCCTTATTTTGATTAAAAACAGAGTTATTAAAAAAACAACATTGTTATGTAGTTTTAAATGTATTTATTTTTCACCATGACTATCAACTACAATAACAATATACTGAAATATGAGGAAAAAGCTTAAAACATTTTCATGAAAATCTTAAATAAAACATTTAAAGATTGATTGCTAGATAAACTTTTTTTTTTAGCTTGTTTGCTGGAAAACACTATAAATATTTTAGTTACGTGCAGTAGAAAATCTATATGTATAATAATATACAACTTGTTCTTAACAGGACTTTAGTAAATAAAATACCAAGCACAAAATAAACAGTGAAATAATTTAAAGAAATTGTGTACTGTGTATGAAAAGTACCTAATTTCATAGAATATAATTTTTATTTTTTAAACATTCTAAAATGTTCACAAAGGGCATTTTGAATACTTTATTCTATTAAAAGTTAGCTAGCAATTTGATGTCTGCATTTTCTGTGAAAGTAACTGGTTTCTGTCTTCTCTACATGCACATGGTGATCTTTCTGTGACCTCCATTTTGTTTACACTGTCAGGTATAGGAGTATGTTTGTTTTGGTCCTACAGCTGTACTCACATATTTATTGTGATTTGTTTGATAGTATATGCTGTATTATTGTTTTCTAAGCCCTAGTCCTGGCGCATTGAAATTGAATGTACATAGAGTGAATAAAAAAGTGGATTTTTGGTTCTTCTGCTTAGCATCCTTATGTATTAAGTCTAAGAAATGCTGTATGTCAAGTGTGTAAAGTTATTCAGCTATTACAAGTGGTTTTTATCTTGTCAGCTATATATAAATAGACTTTATTTTGTCCATTATACTAAATTAATTTAGTAATTATGAAAAAAAAATAATTCTTTATTGATCCTATTTTATATTCATCCTTCCATAAGAATTGTTTTTGTCTATTCACCCATCCATCCGTCCGTCCGTCCATCCATCCATCCATTCATCCATCCATCCATCCATCCATCCATCCATCCATCCATCCATCCATCCATCCATCCATCCATCAAATCCATCCATCCGTCCATCCATCTGTCTATTTATTGTCTATTCCTCTCTCCCTCTTATCATCCATCCATTGGTCTGTCCATTTATCCATCCATTTGTCCATCCATCAATCCAGCCATGATTTACATATCAGTTGAATTAAAATTTCCTATTTCCTTGTTTTTAATTTTTTTTTATCTAACAGTTTTTGTTTCAGATGTTTGCATGTACAGCTTTTTCTTGACTTATTTCGAAGCGTTCAGCTGGAACCAACTCAAAAGTGAAATAAGATTATGATGATTGTCAGAATCTGTCAAGTGATACAGATTTGTGTCATAATGGCGGCTTGCTTCTGACAGCGTAATCTACTCACTGAAAGCTAAACATTTTCAACAATTAAGTTGTCAGAGCAGAATTACACTCATAACTGATGCTTCACTCATAGTATTGTGTACTGATAGTGATAGTGCAGGTGAATGGAGTTAATACCAATAGAATACTCTAAAGAGGTGCTTGTTATTGGAATGATAATGTTTATGTATCATTGCATCTCTTTCTTTCTTTTGTCCCCCTTCCCCCTTTTTTATTTGATTGAAACATATTTTATTACTTTTAAAAACAATTGGATTAGGTAAAAGTTTTCCAACTTACTAGGCCTTTTCCATTGTACATAGTTCATAGCCGACAGTGAATTGTTCTCCATTGTACATACGTCATAGCCGACAGTGAATTGTTCTCCATTGTATATGGTTCATAGCCAACAGTGAATTGTTCTCCATTGTACATACATCATAGCTGACTGTGAATTGTTCTCCATTGTACATACATCATAGCTGACTGTGAATTGTTCTCCATTGTACTTACATCATAGCTGACTGTGAATTGTTCTGCATTGTACATATGTCATAGCTGACAGTGAATTGTTCTCCATTGTACATATGTCAATGCCGACAGTGAATTGTTCTCCATTGTACATACATCATAGCTGACTGTGAATTGTTCTCCATTGTACATACATGATAGCTGACTGTGAATTGTTCTCCATTGTACTTACATCATAGCTGACTGTGAATTGTTCTGCATTGTACATATGTCA
>JAULBS010095556.1:0-16776 GCA_032355785.1 Symmetromphalus regularis | reverse complement strand
ATCCCACTCCCCTATTTCCAATCCCACTCCCTATTTCCACTCCCACTCCCCTATGTCCAATCCCACTCCCCTATTTCCAATCCCACTCCCCTATTTGCAATCCTACTGCCCCACTTACAATCCTACTCCTCCATTGCCAAACCAACTCTCCCAATTCCAATCCCACTCTCCCATTTTCAACCCTACTCCGCTTTTTACAATCCCACTCCCCCATTTATAAACCCTCTCCCCAATTTGCAATCCCACTCACCCATTTCCAATCCCTCTCCCCTGTTGACAATCCTAGCCCATTTACAATCTCACTCCCCCATTTACACTCCAACTGCCCATTTTGAATCCCATTCCTCCATTTACAATCCCACCCCCATTTACAATCCCACTCCCCCATTTACAATCTCTCTCCCCTACTTATAATCCCACTCCCCCATTTACAATCCCTCTCTCCTATTTACAACCCCACTCCCCATTTACAATCCCTCTCCCCTATTTACAATCCCACTACCCATTTACAATCCCTCTCCTCTATTTACAATCACACTCCCCCATTTACAATCCCTCTCCCCTATTTACAATTATTATTAGATTACTTGCAGTTTCATATTGAGTTAAATTGTTTATAGTTCCAACCCAAAGGACCTAAAACGTCTGTTAATAAAATTACGTTCTGTTAATAAAATTTTGAGGCTACATTCATACAACATGTAGCTTCAATATAAAAGATACAGTATGATTACGTATATATATATACCCAACCTAAAAAGAAAGCATGCATGTAATCAATAATAATATATTTCATAAACCAGACTACATTCATACAGAAAGTCTGGAATTAGATAACCACACCATTTAGGAGGAGGTGTGGGTATAACTATTACTTGCTCGTGTGTTTGCTGTCAATGGACTATTACTGTAACCACCACATGAAAAAAAAAAAAAATCAACATGCAGTCTTTCGTTTTTGGTTGAGTATATTTGAGAAAAGTGCCATTTATGAACAAGTTTTGTTCCGTTGAGAAGATGGGATTTTTTGAAAATTTTACTTTGGTAACAATTATAATGTATGTAGGCCTGCATTATAGAGCATTTAAAAACACGAGAATGCCACGCAATTTTAACTTACTGAATAATACAACACACCGTAATCAAACATCATCTCTCAACAAGTCATTTCTATAAAATAGTGTCGACAAATACGACCCGAGTCCCAACCCTGAAAGAATGTGGCTACGGCCCTGATGCACTAGTCTGGTGTTGGAGGGATATTGTGTACATTTTATTTATGTCTTTTGTCATTGACACAAAGCACTTGAACCGAAATGACCGTGAAATGCAAATACAGAACCGCATGCAGAACATTGCAGTATAATGTTTCTCTGACAGCAAAGTGCCTGAATATCTGCAAACAGAATCACTTGCAACACAGGCGAAAAATCGCTTCCTGGAAGTGGGGGTGATTGGAGGACGGAGCACCCCCCCGTCCAAAATGTGGAATAGGGACGTAGTATCTCCCCTGTCCAAAAATTGGTGTGGAGGGTGGTGTGGATGTGTCTCCCCCATCCCCTCCAGGATTGGCACCATTATAGACCCCTATGAACTTCGATATATTTGTTCTAAGACCAGATGGTTAAGTGTTACATTGATACAATAAAGAGAAATACTGGTATGGATTATTATTTAGGCATTTTAATATCAATTTTTCAAAGCAAAAAGTGTGGGTGGGTGGGTAATTATATAGGCATTCCCCCTGTCCAAAACGTGAGGAGGGGGATGTGTACCCATATCTCCTCAAGATTTACGCCCCTGACTTGCAGAATATCGCAGTATAGTCTTCCTCAGACGAAAAAAAGTAACTGAATAATTATATGCACATAGGACAGCACATACCACGGCGTTTGATGAATCAGTTGTGGACCACCGTGGTGTGTGTTGTCCTGTCTGTGAGACGGAGCATATGAAAGACCCCTTGCTACTTATCGGAAAGAGTAGCCTACGTGGCGGCAGCGAGTTTTCTCTAAATAAATGTCAGAATAACCATAAGATTGACGTCCAATAGTCGATGATAAGATAAAAACCAATGTGCTTAAGAGGCGTCGTTAAAAAAAAAACATTTTTTTTTATAAATCTGGGAACCGATTCTTTATATATAAGAAACGTGTCTAATACTAACTCGTATAATCAAATTATGTCTAAGAGAAACCGAAAGCTTGTGTACACTCGGTAACACGACGTGCGCAATAAAACGATTGACTGCACACACTTTCAGTCATAAAGATAATATTATATGTACTGCTAATTGTACCACGCCTATGTGAGCCGGAATTTGATGAAAGTGCATATCACTAAATAGTACGATACATACCACGGAACTGATAAAAACCAGCCGTGGTCTTAAACGTGTGCGATTACCTTGAATTACAAATGGAGAAATAATTTAAATGCCTTATTTAGAAACCTTGTTAGTAGAGGTTGAGGTAATGTGAGATTCTCGCAGAATCTTAGCTTTAAAAAATATCCAAAAATAAAATGGATGCGTTTTCATATAAAATGTATTTATAGTTATTACAAACACCAAGGTTGAAAATGGCTTCCTGGAAGTGGGGGAGGATGCATCCCACCTGTCCAAAAAGTGTGGGGTGGTGTGGGTGGACTAAGATTGCCGCTGTCCATAAACTGCGGGGATGTGTTTCCCCCACCCCCCTATCATCCCCCAGGATTGATGCTATTATATTGATGCTGTTACATTGATACTTTAAAGATAAATACTGGTAAAGATTATTATTTTGGCATTTTAATTATAATTTTTCGAACGAAAAGGCGTTTGTGTGGGGTGGGGGAAGTGGGGTGGGGGAGATAATTATATTGGTGTCCCACTGTCCACAAATATTTATATATGACAAATACACATTTTAAACAGAATGGCCGAATTTTCACTTTTTTAAACATATTTTCGCATAAATTAGGTTTGACTTTTTATATTTTCCCTATATTATTCATGGTCAAGGATGGCACCCCCTCTCGCGAAAACTTGAATCCAACCCCCCTGAGCAAGAAATCACAAGTAGGCCTAATGTGTATATATAACAATACAAATCCTTGTATAACGTGAGAAACCATATTGTTTAGGATTTGTTTGTTTAACGACTCCCCTGCGCAAAAAATAAACATCGGCTATTGGGTGTACCGGAAACCCCATCCTCACGTCTGATCACGATAAGTAAACTAAATTTTATAAATAAAATGTACGGTATCATTCATACTTCCGAGAAAAAACATGTTTAAATGCTTAGCATTGTCATTAAATGTCATTCATAATCCGTGTGTTTTGACAACTGACATAATATCGTTGCACATGTCACGTAAGCCATCCACAGTGACCTGAAACAATGTAATTGTGATAAACGTTAATCTAACTGAAGTCGTAAGTAATCGGAATATCCCGTACGTTTACCGGTTACAACGGAGAAAGCCGCTTGATTGAGTATATAACCAAAAAAAGCATTTTCACAATACACAACGGAAAGAGCAGCTAAATGACGATACACAACGGAGAAAATCGCATAGTCTCGGTAAACATCGGAGAAAGCCGCATGCTTACGGGTGACAACGGAGAAAGTTATCCAGGGATTAATGCCCGAATATACCGGCCAACTCTGCCCTCCGTGTACAGAACGCCGCGACACGGCTAATAGAACGGAACGTCTTGTCAAGGTGTGCACCAGTCTGTTCAGTGGGACCGAGGCAATGCCAACAAATAATAATATTCTCCTGTAGAATGCACACGATTATTTGGATTATACGCAATCAGTTGAATAATAGTCCGTCTATGGAATGTTTTACAGTTGAATAATACACATTCATCTGTCATGGGTAACAGTTTCTGTGATATATTTTGCGGTTGAATTATACACATTCAACAGGATAATAAAGTTTCTATGGAATACTATTTTACAGTTTAATAATAATTTCTGATGGATAATACTTTTCAGTTATGAATAGATAATATAAATAAGATGATATAAATTCAAGTTGTTACTGTTTCAGTTAAATAGTATTTAGAAGTTGGATATAGTTTGAACTATTTTGCAGTTGAATAACAGTTTCAATTGGATACTATTTTCCTATATCTGATTCTAGTTTCTGTCGGATATTATATGACAGTTGGATGAATAACCTTCAGTTGAATAAGGATCGGTGGGAATGTTCTGTGTTTATTTTTTCAAAATGTTTGAATGGAATGAAGTGCGTTTTGGAAATACGAGTTGGAAGAATGTTCTGGAAAAGTGAATGCTTTTGAAATGAAAATGATGGGGAATAGATATATCTTGTGTTTCGTTTTATTCTTAACTTTCCCTGGTAATGGCTTTCCAATGGACGCATCTTGCTCTTTCAACAACGATGGATGCAGCTACAACATCAAACTCAAACACGTGAAAGGCAACTGCGTTGTGCGCGATTTAACATATGATGACATAGACATCACTCGGTCATCAGGCGACTCTCATATCGTCAGCGACACCGAGTACGACATTAACGCCAAAATGCAGGCGATTCAACAGACTTTGGGCAATGTAAAGGACGAGCACGAAAAACGTCTAAAAGATCTAGAAGCTTCGGTACGACAACTTTTAGGTTTGAAAGACAAACCATTAGCATCGTTTGGACTAAAACAGAAAAATGGCTACACTATTTTTGAAGATGGTCTCCTCACTCGATTGGAGAACGAGTTCTACAGATTGCGAGAGGTGGTAAAAGCAAAGGAACGTGTGATTCTTGATACTGAGGTGAAGCTGAACGAATCCGAGAAACTGGCACAGAATAAACAAGTGGAGGCTTTTGCTTTAAACAGACGTCTGCTTCATGCTGAACACAAGGTAGCGCTTCTGGAAAGGGAACGCCGCATCCTCAAGAACCAGCTCAAAGACAAAACGTATCTGTTGCGAGGGGCAACCCAGAACGCCACAGATTCCAGTGCTAAGTTGGAAAGGATGGAGGATCAGCTCCTGACTCTGGTGCGTTCTGAGAACAACTTGAAGGAGGTGCTGATGACGTGTCAGCTCCAATTGAACGAGACTGAAGTTCAGCTAGGCATTTACAAACACAGGTCGAGTCACATTTTGTCAAAACAGAAAACCTTGAAAAACACGTTGAGGATTCGAGAAAGAGAACTTATTGACTGCTATTCAGGTAGGCTATATATTATTAGGGTTAGCATAGGCTAATACAGGAAGTTCGAATCCGGTCTCCCCTTTACTCACTAGTTTTATAGGGGCGTTGGAACGAAAATTACATATTCTGTTCCTTTCAGAACATTACAATTTGCCAGTGAATAATTGAACGATGAATACAAAACCCTATATTTATGGGAATTATTGGGGGAGCTACAGCTCCAACGCCCCTGTTTTATTTGTTTCCAGAATAATTAAGACTTTACTTTCCTTTACAATTTTAAATATCTTTAAACTTTTTATTTCACTGCCCTTTCAAAATCCCTGGATCTGTCCTAGTTCGTTCACAATTATTGACATTTATCTCCTTCACAAAATGTGTAAACTGACATTTAAAAAATATTTTTTATTCATACACTGACCTTGACCCTCCTCCAACATACGCTGAGTATTAATAGGAAACTGCTGAAATGTCTGCACAACCCCATCTTAAGCTTGTTGAACTCATGAATCACTTCCTAAAGTTACTGTTCTCAAAAGGTGGTATTTGTCTCTGGCGTAAGGAAGAAAAGGAAAGATTAGTTGTCAGAAGAGGATCCAGAGTGGGGGTTATTGGATGTTAACCCCCTTTTCGGCAATAAATTCACGGCTTCAGAACCAAAAGGGTGTAAGCTGGGGTAGCAGATAAAGAGAAAAGTCCCAAAAACTGTTTCTCACCTAGACACAAGTTTTATGTGGAATATCTTTTGATTTCAAGATAAATGTGGAATAGCTTCAGAAACATACATATACCCTTTGTGCATTTAGGAGCATTCAGTGATACCAGTAAGTACCAAACCCAGACTTACACCTAAAGCAGTGAATTATAGGGTATCATTTCCCATTTGTATGACGTTATCTGGTGATGTAACGTGAAGGGAAAGGCAGTTAGTGCTGGGAATGATAATGTGTTGATATATTAGATTAGAAATCGTCACGAAGCTTTGATTCAATTTTTGTGTATTCAGAATTTCGAATAGTATACATTAGCACTGGTTTTCTTTTTAGGACACTGTATTATTTAAACTCCTACTTTGTGTAATCATATTAATCACGATACTCACGCCCATTGCAGTGGGTATTTATATCATCTTTCTAATTTCTACCAAGCTGAATATTCATTCATGAACTGCATCTGATAGTTAATTATTCTCAAGGTATTCAAGATTCAAATCAATTTGGACATTTTCGAATAATCGATTTGAAATTCTATTTGATAGGAAAATTGAGCTTTTCTGGGCTCTATATTAAATATCCAAAATATCCCTTACTTATTTTGAACACTATATTATAAAAAGGAGGGTTTGGATAAAAAAAAACTTGCTAGTTTATATTTAAACCACAAATCACTTGAATTCTTCTTTTGAAGTCTGCATAGAATATCCACAATGTCCTCTACGGAGAATACCTGGTCCTCGCTGGAACTTCATCCTGTCTTTCAGAGTCTGGCGGGGAATTCCGAACATTTTGGCGGCTGCCGTGACGGTCATCTTGCCGTCCGTCACGATCTGGTAAGCAGCACTCAGTTCTTCTGGCGTGTACTGATGGCGACGTCGTAACATCCGTGTCTGAAGAAGTCAGAAACACTGACTGAGAAATGAACTTCACATATACACTGTAAGTTTAGTCACATACACTGAGAAACGAACTTCATATACACTGTAAGTGTAAGTTTAGTCAGAAACACTGAGAAATGAACTTTATATATACTCAGTATGTTTAATCAGAAATACTGAGAAATGAACTTCATAATATATACACTGTATGTTTAGTCAGAAATACTGAGAAATGTACTTCATATATACACTGTATGTTTAGTCGGAAACACCGAGAAATGAACTTTATATATACACAGTATGTTTAGTCAGAAACACTGAAAAATGAACTTAATATACACTGTATGTTTAGTCAGCAAGACTAAGAAATTAACTTCAAATATACACTGTAAGTTTAGTCAGAAACACTTAGAAATGGGCTTCATATATAAACTGTAAGTTTAGTCAAACACTGAGAAATGAACTTCATATATACACTGTATGTTTAGTCAGAAACACTGACTGAGAAATAAACTTATGTATACACTGTATGTTTAGAAACACTGAGAAATGAACTTCATATATATACTGTAAGTTTAATGCATGTTTAGTACACAGTAAATTTAGTCAAAAACACTGAGAAATGAACTTCATATACACTGCATGTTTAGTCAGAAACACTGAGAAATGAACTTCATATACACTGCATGTTTAGTCAGAAACACTGAGAAATGAACTTCATATATACACTGTAAGTTTAGTCAGAAACACTGAGAAACGAATCTCAATTTAATTTACACTATAATGTTCAGTCAGAAAAACAGAGAAATGAACTTCATATATACACTGTATGTTTAGTCAAAAACACTAAAAAATGAACTTCATATATACACTGAGAAATGAACTCCATATGTACAAAGTATGTTTAGTCTTTGTTTTGTTTTAGTTTATTGACACCACTAGAGCACATTCATTTATTAATCATAGGCTATTGGATGTCAAACATGAGCCAGCCTCCAATGGGTTTTGAACCACTGTCTTCAGCCTGAGAGTCCAATATCTTACCATTGGACCATGGAGCCTCAATGTATGTATGTTTAGTCAGAAACTGAGACAATGAACATCAAATATACACTATATGCTTAGTGCACTAGTTAAGAGGAAATGATTACACAGTGTAATTAATACCAATTACAGTAACAATTTATGTTTTCTTTATAACAAGTTAAAAAAAGAGTATACAATAACATTAATAATCTTGACACATCTAATTTGGTTTTCCAAAAACTGACCAAGACAGTGAAATTCATTATACACTGTATGTTTAGTCTTTGGTTTGTTTTTGTTTAATATATAAACATTTGTTTAATGACACCACTAGAGCACACTGATTTATTAATCATAAGGTAATGGGTGTCAAATATTTGGTTATAGTGACACGTAGTTAAGTGTCAACTAGCTTTGAACAGGTTTTGAACCACTGTCATCAGCTTGAGAGTCCAGTGTTCTACATTTGATGTGCCTAAAGGTATCAGCTAATATTAAACGATAACTTTTGACACACCTACCACTCAAAGCAAATAGAAGAAAATCTAAGAGCTTTTGTACGCATACATCAAATACGGTTACGAAACAAGAAGAAATGTCTCACATCTTTTATATTACGTCACTTCATAACCCCATAAGATCAATTTGCAGACACCTCTATATAATAGAAAACATATTCTAAAGTCTGATTAAATTTAAAATATTAATTTTTCACATGACTACGATTCTGTTGACAATTCCTCAGGTTTTACTGAGTTAGTTGCTTTATGAATACTGATTATTTAATATAGAGTAACAAAAAGTGCATTACCTTATGGCATACCGTGAACTTTACTGGTACATCTACATACCAGTAGCGGATCCAGACCCCTGCCACCCCTTTAAAAAGAATTTTTTTTTTACATATATTTTCTCGTGTGGAAGGACGTGAAAATTAACAATTTTTCCCCAATCCTATTCACCCATCACATTTGGACCCCCCTCTTTCAGAAATCCTGCATCCGCACCTATATACGCTGATGAGCGTACAATTACCATACCTGATAGAAGTTAATTTATTAGCATAATGGATATGATACTGTTCGTATATTGTAAAACACATAATATTGTACATGACATACATATATCACAAACTTATGACATCTTATTAAATCAAACTCTGAATATAACAATAACCGGAAAATCACATTCACCTGCCTCAAGATCCTCAGCTTATAATAACAAATGCACAATAATTTTTGTAATGTAAAATTTGTCACCAGGATATAACTCAAATGTGAAACTTCACAGACGTTAGTAAAAAACCAAATACCAGATGATAAGCAGTGAAGTACTTTTAAGTCAACAATATAAAAACAATTAAACTGCCAAATATTTTGGACAATAAAACACCTACAGGTTTGTTCTGTGGTGCTGTAAAGTGATGGGGTTCAATCCAAAAAAATAACCCAATAATATTCTTTATACTTTTTATTGTCGGACATTTTATCACTATTTTTATAATTAGACCTGCAGTATTGACTGTAAGCATGCCAATGATTGCCACCACACACAAAAACAAACTAAATTACACAAAAGATAACAATATTCTCAAATTGTTTTCAAGCTGCTACCAATGAAGGCATTATCAGAGCTTATTCAGAAGAATCAAATCAATATTTTCACTCGGTCAAACAGCACATGCACAGTGATGTACCAACACAGGGGGTGCCGGGCACAACTACTCGCCACTAGAAATTTGGCACTTTCAAAAAAATTAGGTTTTTTTCCTAGCACTAATATTTTGTTGGTAAACAGATTAGTTTTGTAAATAATACACAAAAGTCATAATTTTCATTTAGTAGCTCACGTTTGCTAAATAATATGAACTTGAAATGACAGAAAAGCAAAATTAATTTAAAACAGTTAAGAAGGATCATGCTTCCAGACCCCATTTAGTCAAAATTGTCAAGGCACAATTTTGAACATGCTTTGTATTTTTATCTTTAATATTCTTCAATTCTTTTTCTGTATTATAGTTCATCATATATTCTGTTCCCTCTATAGAGAATCGTTGGCCCTTTATTTCTGTTAAACAGAGTAGACAGTTTGCATTTCTTTCTTTGACAATCATCACTCCTTTACGTTTTCATCCATGAGCAAGCTCTGCGTCCTCTACAGAGAATCCCGGGTCCTCGTTTAAACTTAATTCTGTCAAACAGGGTCTGTTTGGGAATGCCGAAATGTTTGGATGCTCTTGACAGAGTCATCTGCCCCTGCTGAACTGCATTGTAAGCATTCGTCATGTCTTCCGGAGAATAGTTCACAACTCGGCGCTGCCATGGCGATTTCTGCAGAGACCAAAAGACAAGCTTGTCAGACAGGGTTTGAGGAAGAACTTGCAATTTATACTAGTTTTCGTTTGGGAACATTTTCTTTCCTAATTCTACTGACAAGTAGTATTTATAACTGCTCACCTGTGGCAGGTCTAGGAGCCCCCAGAGGCCTGGCCACCCTTCAAAATTTTGCTATTTATATAACATTTAATTTTTGTTTTATTATTATTTTAAAAAAATATATATATTGTTAGAGAATCTGAGGAACACTCCCCCCACTTGAGATGAAAAGAACAAATAAAAACACAAATAGTATTTTGTATAAATTTAATTGTAAATGAGTGACTATGTTAAAGTGTACATTGTACATCAGTCTAGAGAACAATCTAAAACACACAATGGAATAGACACCGGAAATGTACCACATATTGTACACCAGTCTATAGAACTATCTAAAACACACAATGGAATAGAGACACCGGAAATGTACCACAGATTGTACACCAGTCTATAGAACTATCTAAAACACACAATGGAATATAAACATCGGAAATGTACCACAGATTACAGATATATATAAACAAACAGTTCTAAACAATATTCAATACTAATTATCTGCTGCACTACCTGGAACTGACAAAACATGATATGACATTAACATGGGTTAGCTAGCCACATTTGGTTATTTTGTTCAGGAACTAAATAAAATTTGTAATACTACTACATTTGCAACTCCTGCAATTAAGAACATGTTCACGGCACAAAAAGTGCCACAGAGAATGAAAAACTCTGCAGCAATCTGACAGCCGTGGCAATTTCAGGAGTTTTATTTGCAGCTAGACCATACATGTATTCATTCTGGGGTGATTAGAAAATGTGGCAATTTCAACCCCTGTAAAACATAACAAATAAACTGCATCTCCGGTGTTAAGATTAAAACATACATTAACCAAAGGTGATGAAACATGGGAATCTAGTAATCATAGTCTACAAATCATAGTATCAATACTAGATAAAAATAATTATTATAATATTAAAAATGATGTTGGACAACAAAAATTTAGAAATAATTTTATGTGATGACTGTGACGAATGCTAACAGAGGGTGATCTGTAGCCCTCCCCTTGAGAAAAAATTAAATATAAAAGTGTCTTGGTGTTGTTGTTTTGGCATTTGTTGATGTTGGAAAGAATTAAAGATAATAATAAAGCTAAAAAGAAGGAAAAGAGGAAACAGTTTTCAAACATTGTTAAAATCTGGAATATATAGACAAAAATATATACCCGTTGTTTTGCCATGTTTTCTTACTACATGAATTTATGCTAAATAATATAGTAAGACTTGCCTACCCATATAAAACCCTTTCAAGAATCCAGGGCCTATAAACATGATTTCTCAGGAAATCTAAGGGTCCTGTCAGGAATGCGTCACAAGTGACATCTGAATTGTTCTTTGAATCTAGTCTTGGCTCAGCTTTCAAGTTTGGCTCAAAATGTTTTTGCGGGATGTGGAAATCCAAAACCTTGACACTACGCATGTGCTATGTCATTTGACCTTTTCCCATGAAGTTATACAAAACAAACTCTGACAACTTAAAAAAAATAAAAATAATAATAAATAAAAATTTAGGCGACCCTGCTAGCCATTGGAAAGGTAGGCAGGTCTGTATAATAGTGCATGAATATGTACCATGATGTTCAGCATGTAGTGGTCGAGTGATATAAATGAGTAAAATAAATACAATAATTAACATCACTATACATAGAATATTATGTTCAATATGGCCTTGTGAATCACTATGACAGAGATCACTACAAAATTCAAATACACAAAATAAGCAATTGCTAATCAATTTAAACCAATATGCTAATCAAAATTTTTAAAACAATATGTTCCCTGCCTTCGTTAAATTCTGTAGAAATATAAAAAAATATTGGGTGTTAAACTCTTAACATAACAAATCTTTCCTAAAACATTATGCCATTAACAATTGTCATCATAAAAATGGGAATTCCATATGTATTGCACAAGTAATAAAAGTAAAATGTACTGCATGGCTTAAAAATGCAAGTCATGGCTTTAGATTTCACCAATTTACCAACGGTATACATCTTGTCCAAAATACAACCACCTATATTATTATATATAAAAAAAATTGAGGAAAATAAATAAATAATGAAAAACACTAACAAAACACATTCTGAACATATGTTAAACAGTATACTTAATTACTAGTATAATAGAAACATCGATTAGAGAATGGTTTCAGTCAAACAATTATGGACATTACCGATCAGTATGTAAACGTAATTGGTTCCTGTGTATTCGTTCCAAACAATCGCTAAGAAATTAATTACTTTGTGGTACTTCAAAATATACACCATATGTTGAAAGACAACTGTACAACTCTTTTAATTTTTTTATTGGTTGTAGCTTCTTTTCATTCCAGTTCGGGTTGCTCTCAAATTACCACGTTGTGCCCAAATTAATGCAATCTAAAGCCCTGCCTGTATTACTACTGCAGGATCAAAAAAAGAATTAAACCAGATATTTCATCCCTCCAGTAGTGTTTAAAAAATGTTAAAGATTTCAAGATGAACAAATCCCTATCAAAGTGAGATATATCAAAAGTGGTAGTTTGCTCCACCAGTATCTCGATAAGCATTACAACAAGCTACAGTTATTCACAAAACAATCAAATCACCAGGTTCACATTACTAAAATACACACATCTATTCACACATATTAAAGCTGTTCAAGAAAAATGAAAAATAAAACATATAAAAACATCAGCAGTCAAAATCACTCAACAATTAAAGGAAACGAATGGTTGTTTGAAGACATGTTTATTCAAAGGCTATTTGGCTTCACAAAATTTAGTATCAATGGTCTTTAGAAGAAATCCACTTTTGCCATATAGGACACTCTTTCCAACTAGCAGCAAGGGATCTTTTTTGTGGATGCTATCCCAAAGAGGACAACATATACCACAGCCTTTGATAAACCAGTTGTGGACCACTGGTCGTAACAAAAGGTGGACATCTTACCACTGGTCGTTACAAATTGTGGACATCTTACCACTGAACCTTGTAGAGCACAAACTCTGGGTTGTAGCAGATATTGAGATTAAAAATCACATGCCTCGACTGAGATTTGTTCCGAGTACCTACATGTACCAGCAAAATCACTGTAAAAGGTAAAATGTTTAGATGGCTCCTTGAGACAAGACTCGGTTAACGGTATTATAAAAGAGCATACATGATATTATTATACTTGTCAACACTAGTTACCAGGAACAATAGCTTGTGATAAAACAAAAAACATGACAATAAACAAAACCTCCCATGGTTTTAAACTGAATAATAAGTGCCAAATGCCAGATGAACTCAGTTTTATTGTTAGGTATAGTGTGTATGACATATAGAAGTATCAATAAATCTTGGTTGCAATTCATGTATGTGAAGTGAACTTCAGGTTTACAGTTCAGTTCCGTTTTAGATTCTGGTGTATTAACAGCACAATGGCAAATACACTTCAAATCAGGTAGGTTAAATTACATTGCATCAAATACTGTGTTTAATAGTGCTACAATGACATTAAAAAATAATAATAATAAATACAGTAAGTAAAGTTTGTTTTATTTAATCATGCCTCAAGAGCACATTGATTTTAATCTTATCATCGGCTATTGGATGTCAATCATATTGTCATTTTGACATATTTATTTAGAGGAAACCCACTGCTGCCACATATGCTTTTTCCAATAATCAGCTATGGGTCTTTTATATGCACTTTCCCACAGACAGAACAGCACATACCACAGCCTTTGATGAACCATTTGTGGACCACTATTCTCGTATGTCCGTGGAAAATAAATTTTCATGCAGAAAACCTGCAGAATTTGTCATTTTACAAAATAGATTTTTTTTAAATCACCTCACAATGAATATAAACGTCACATTTTGGAAGAAATAAATTGAAGCATTGAATTAGAAAGTTGTTTCTTTAAAGTATGTAATGTATTAAATGTATAAATGTCCATTGTTTCCGTCAATACAGAACAAATTGAACACACCACTCGTGACACGTTCACCTGCTAGACTGGTTTTTATGTCTTATAATTTATAAAAGTTGTGTGATAGAATACGATGATAACTAGGTAAATTGTTCGCGACCGCTCGCTGTTCTGAACAGGTTATGGGTTACGGAGTGGTTGTGAGTTATTTAGGTTATGAAAACTGCCAAAGATTCGGAAGTAAATTACACAAGTTTTACGGATACCAAAGGCGTTGGAACGAAATTCATATTGGGGGCGGCTGCTCATATTGGGGGTGGGGGGGGGTGGGGGGCTGCTCCCATTTCTGAATATAAGAATTTGCCGGAGAATAATTCAACAATGAAATAGTAAACATATTTATGAGAATTATTGGGGGGGCTACTGAAGAATTTAATAAATTTTGCCGCATAATTTAATAAATTTTGCCGCAGAATTCAGGAGGGACAGGCTTGTGTGCAACAACAAAACCTATTGCTGGTCGACATACTTGATTTGTAACAAGCATTTTAAATTTTGTAAATGTGTGCTTTAAGGAACTTTCCAATATCCCACAATCCTTTAAAATGAATGATGTCATTTACTGGATTTCCCCACAACACAACTTTTCACAACCTATTTAATATGTTTCAGGCAAAATCAGACTGATCCACATTTATCCATATCGAGTGACTGTATGTCAATGTACATTAATATGCATTGGACATTAACATGCACTGAACAGAACCGTATTTGGTGTTTCAATGGTTTAACATTTGTAAAAGATAAGGTTTTTATACATACATGTTGAACACAATACAAAGTATCTAACATAAAAGACTAAAGAGCTGTACAAGGGTCTTTGGTAAAAACTACAATGCATGTAGTATCGGTAGTATCATAAAGCTACATCTACACCTATAAGTACACAAACATGTAAATACTTCAGATTAGCAATATACAATGTCATGTAAAAAAATTTTTTGACAAATGTGGTTTAACAAAATAAAAAAAAAAAATTAAAAAAATTTAAAATTCTGATACATTCTGAATTGATTTAACAACAATGGATGGTCAAATATTTGTTAACATTCCAAAGGTTTAGATGAACTTAAAAAAAATTTAATTCAATTTTTAAAGAAAATGGTGACAATTCCTTCATTTCTATTTGTTGTTGGTAAATTGGTACGTACATGTAATGTTATTAAATTAATCAGGCTTCATAAAACTTTGGCAGACAGACTTTCTAGAACTTTTCCAAAAAAAACAAAGACTCAACCCCCACCCCCAAAAAAACAAAACAAAAAACCCAACCAACTAAAGTGATCCAAGGGTCATAATTGTTACTCTGTCAAATACGCGTTGTATTAAAACATTATGAACATCAAACTTACCATATGTACATGATATAAAATTACATATGAAAAATGTACCTGCTAGTCTAAGACATGTATTGGCATCCAAGAGATCATATTTTAAGAACACACAGCTAAACTACTAATACTGAAGGAAACTTTAGTGAAATCAAACATAACATATTGGTTGCTTGTTTAACACATTCAGTAAAAATACACAGAATTTGCAATGAGATTGGTAAACATTTACAATTTCCTATAATTCGCAACATTATGACGAACACTGCTGTAAAAATCTAAACATCACTCTTGACCTATGACAGGCCATAGGATTTCACAGTAACAATCGTTACTGGCAGCGTATGGTGTCGGTACCATGTCGTCAAAATCATGGAACCAAAATTTTGTTTTTCATGATTTTCGTATCAATACAGTGTTATTTTGGATTACCAAAAAACTGTTTCCGATGGGTTCCTATGATCCAAAAGCATGGAACCTAAAAAGTGTTTCCTATGAAATTTGAAATCCTATGGACTGCTATAACATTTATGAATGACACTAAGCAGCATTCAAATTACAACAAGTATATGTACACAAATCGGTTAAATAAAAATATAGAATGATTAGTATGACCTGATAACATACATGTATATTGATAACATTTTGATTAAAAATGAACTAAAAATCAGTCTAAAATATTGCTTGGAAACATGGTAAATCAATAACAACATCAAATATGAGTTTTAAAGCAAATGTCCATAGCTATATTTTGATATAAAATACATTTCAAATAGTTACAATTAAATACATCCAGTGTATCAAACTAGTTTATGAAACGGGAGGAAATGTACTTTAGTACATACATACAAAATAGTCTACATTATAAAATTAACACAACTCTGTGTAGGAATATAATTACCAACACTTACAAATACGCACATAATAAAAATATAACATTCTTTGTTTGTAATTGGCCATTTGTTTTTTTTAAATTTCCTATTAAACATTTTTTTTTACGTCTCTAAATTCTAAACAACTGTAAAAGAATTTTAATATTCATGAAACCTCAAGTCATAAATATAAACCATAAAAAATTGGATTGGACAAATTTAAAGGTTCACTTACATTGGTGGCTACAGGGATTTATCCAGGTTTTATATGGCACCAAACATTGGTCCCTTGCCAAAGACAAATGGCACTGAACATTCCCAATTTCTAGACTATAAATTCCCAAATTGGTTAATAAATATAATATTACAGTTACATAAATTCAGTGGTGTGAAAACA